>JAJPUD010001914.1:220414-375102 GCA_023553655.1 Myrmecobius fasciatus
CCTTCCTTCCTTCCTTCCTTCCTTCCTTCCTTCCTTCCTTCCTTCCTCTCTCTCTCTCATATGTGATGTGACTTACTTATTTTACAGATAATTGCACTGCTCCCCCATTTGGAATATTATGTAAACACAGCTGCACTGGCCTTAGCAAAAACTGAAATAGATCAAAATCAATTAGAAATGAGTGTCACTAAACCCAACATAAGGATTCTTTTTGGCCACATATTGTCTTAGAAAGCCATATATTAACATTGGTTACACTCTATTGTGTTTTTATTTATCATGTTAAATAGCTCTCAATTACAAGTTAATTTGGTTTGGGCCCACATTTGCTTCATATTTGATTTATTATTTATTTGTTTTCAGTCTTATCCAACTCTTTGTGACTCCTTTTGGAATTTTCTTGGCAAAGATATTGGAGTAGTTTGTCATTTCCTTCTCCATCTTATTTTACGAATGAAGAAACTAAGGTAAACAGATTAAGTCATTTGCCCAGAATTACACAAATAGTGTCTTTGAGAATCACAATTATTTTACACAAAATACAAAATTTGTAAGTTTTCTAAACATTATGTGAATCAGTTACTATCCTTAATTCATGGTGAAGTAGAAAATCTTATTTTTTATCAAAGCTTTTTAATTTTCAAAAGATATGCATTTATAATTTATTAACATTAACTCTTACAAAATCTTGTGTTCCAAATCCCCCTCCTTCCCCCCACTTCCCCAGAGAGCAAGCAATCTAATATATGTTAAATATGGTAAAAATATGTTAAATCAAATTTATGCATACAATTATCTTGCTACACAAGAAAAATCAAATTAAAAAAGAAAGAAAATAAAATTCAAGCAAATAACAACAAAAAGAGTGAAAATGCTATGTTGTGATCCATACTCAATTCCCACAGTCCTCTCTCTGGGTATAGATGGCTCTCTTCATCACAAGTTCATTGGAACTAGTCTGAATCATCTCATTGTTGAAGAGAGCCACATCCATCAGCATTGATCATCATATAATCTTGTTGCCTTGTATAATGATCTCTTGGTTTTGCTCACTTCACTTAACATCAGTTCATGTAAGTCACTCTAGGTCTCTCTAAAATCATCCTGCTGATCATTTCTTATAGAACAATAATATTCCATAACATTCATATACCATAACTTATTCAGCCATTCTCCAACTAATGGGCATCCACTCAGTTTCCAGTTAGAAAATCCTATTAAATCAGGCATAAAAATCCAAGACTTGTATTGAACTCATACTTGATTTGAACTCAGAAAGATGTCTTCTGACTTCAGACCTGGAACTATATCCACTGCTCTATCTTAATACTTTTGGTTTAGATTGAATTTGGGAAGTTAAAACTTAGCAGACACAACATGACCAAAAGTCAGGTGACATGGGAACTAATTCCAGTGGTGCTATTGATAACTCCTGATAGAGCTTCCCTTTTCTAGGAACACATATTTGTTGCCTTCCTGTAACATTCTGAGAAACTAAATCGTTTCTAAAGCTCCTTCAAATTCTAAATGTTAAGTGATGTTATTAATGACTGTCGTAATAATATGTTGGCAAAAGTGGTTTGATATTTTTCTCCAAAAGTCCATTAATTATTAGATTTATATGTACCCCTTGATCTAAAGAAGGTGCAGTCCCAGAAGCTCCTAGGAGACTATCCCAGAGGTCCCTTAGGTCTTCTCAAGCTTTTTTCGTGAGATCCCCCCCCCCCAAAAAAAAATCCTGAGTACATCTTGTTTCCAGCTGTGTGGGGAATGTAAGAAAGGTTCCATATTTTTGCTTTAAGGCCTAGGAAGAAGAAGCCGGTGTAGAGACAAGAGCAATTTTAAAATAGCAACAGGAAACAAGCAAATATAAAAGTAACAGGAATTTTTTGAACTTTAAGAACAATTGCTTTAGAGCTTGAGAAAATTCTTTATGTGTGTTTGCAAGGCATTTTACCTGATCCACCTCTATTAATAAGAAGGCTCGATTATGAAGTAGTGTGTATTTTTTTCTTTTAATTCAGTTGTTTCTACAATCATTTTGTAATTAAATATTGCAGCCTAAAGACTTAGGTGACAAGGGTGGGTTGACTGGGGTTTTTACTTTTTGGTCCACACACTTTTTATGAAAAAGTAAACTTTGTTCCTTCACCTAGTTTTCTAATTAAGGGCTTAAATTGGTTTGCTTAACTTCTGGTATTTACATTTGCCCTAACATTCCTTTGGAGTATGTCACTGTAGACTTCTTGTGATTTAGGAATCTTATCTAAGCAGCCATATTTCTTCAGTGAGCATCAAGTCAAAATATTGATAGTGATTTCCATGATGATTTAAGGCTTTTAAGAGAGGATTATATACATGATTTTATGGGTGTAGAAAACACCTATTAAATTCTCTACCAATGAAGATTTTCAACTGTTCCTCACTTTACAATCTTAGTGAATTATCTGGGACAATAAAAGATAAAATCACTCCCTCAAAATCATACAGTTATATCATCATAGGGAGGATTTGAAACTTGTTCTTTTTGATGCTGAGACTACTTCTCAGTCTACTTTACCTCCCTGGTAAAAGGGTGTTTTAAACATGCTAGTTTGATTTTCATTATTCTTGAGAAGTGTTGTAAATTATTCTTAGACAGCTATTTTTCCCCAATACATTCTCTCTACCTTAACATGTGAGAAAATATCCCCTGGGAAAGTGAATCAGGTTGGGGCTATATATAGGCTTAAGGATTTTTTTTTGTCTTTATCTGTGACTTGGTCTTATGAGAAAATGTAGAATATTTTGTAACTTTTAAAACATTGTATAAATGCCAATTGTTGCTGTTAATCATTCTTGTTAAAGTTCAGATAGAAATGGTTCTGGGATTGATTGATATCCTGCTATTATTAATTTATATTTAATGTTCAGCCAGCCATTGCAAGGTGGATAATATGATTCATCATCATTATATCATCATCATCATCATTAAATGGCTCTGAGACAATTCACTATCCTAATTTTGTTCTTTCTTCTCTTTTATTTTATATTTTTATATTCTAAGCATTGTTATACATATGGATAAAATAAATTAAAATTTGTTGTTTAATAAATGTATTATGATGTAAGCTCATCTTCTGTAGTATTACTTAAAGTACTCTCAATACAACTCTAGTAGCAGATAAAATTCTGGGGATTTTTCATAACTAATCCTGTACTCATAATATTTTCATTTCTTATATGTTTAAATTTTGAAAGCTGTTTTAACTGTACAACTTGGAGACTGATGATTTGACTTGGTGATATCTATTATAAATATTGTTCTTGAATTCTTAAGTATTATGTCCAGGTGATTATGATCAAGAATTGGGTATGTAATAATCTCTAGTTCCAATAAGGTATATTGTTTGAGTTCTCAAGATTATTACTATTACTAGTACTACAATTATTACTGTTTCTACTAAAACAACTAACACTACAATTACCTCTACTACTACTACTACTACTACTACTACTACTATTACTACTTGAATCTACTGTAGCAGCTGTAGCAGTTAACATTTATATAGAGCTTTAAGATTTGAAAAGTGATTGACAGATAATATCTCATTTGATTCTCTGGGTTGTAGGTTCTATTATTATCTCTATTTTATAAATGACAGACAGAAAGAGGTTAAATGACTTGCCAAGTCATGAACTGGTGTTTGAAACTGGATTTAAACTCATCTTCCTGACCTCAGATCCAGTGCTCTATCCACTATGCCAAATTATTTCGAATTGATCATTCCAGTGTATAGAAATAATAGCCATAAAAGGATTGTTATTTTTTTTTATTAAAAAAACATTGTAAGTCACAGAAAACATTGCATTATAATTGTTTGTCACTAGCGTTTAATAAAATTATACTAGTTTTATGGGTCTTGTTTGATATACTTAGATTAATGACAGGTTTATTACCATTAGTTATTTTACAGCTGTGTCCCACTCTTTTTAACCCATTTTTTGGGGTTTTTTTTGGCAAGGATACTGGAATGATTTGCCATTTCCTTCTTCAGATCATGAGGATTTGCTCAGGGTCACACAGCTAGTATTTGAATTCAGATCTTCCTAACACCAGGTGCAGTGCTCTTTATATTGAGCCACCTAGCTGACACTGTCTGTGTATATAGGGAGTGTAATTTGATCCAAAGTATAGGCATATTATAATAGGGTTTTGAGAGTTTAATAACTGCCACTGATTCATCTTAGGTTTGTGAACAGAGCTAAATTATTTAACTTTTTAATGCCCCAGGCAACTAATTTCATAAACCTATGATTTATGGACACTAGCTCATCTGCTTTGTTGGAAGGAAAGTTCCCTACAATCATTAAATCATAGGTATAGAAAAAGGGTTAGAGGTTTTATTATACTTCTCGTGATATTTTTATTTACATAGCAATCCTTCTACAATAGTAGAAATGTAAGGAAAATGGGCATATAAGGTTCATTTTCAATTTTATTAAACTAGGTATTTTTGGTGGCTGTAGATGCTGGTGTGGATTTATGAAGAAACTTGAAAGGGAATAAAGTAAAGTTAGGATTAGGCTTAATAAAAAATGTAACTATTTTTAATTTATTCATTCATTCACTCATTTCTTTATTTAATATTAATTAAATATTAAATATATTACTAAAACACCCAAAACACTTTTGTTTGATGTACTTTTTTAAAAGATTTTTGAGTTCTGGGTTCCTTCTCTTATCCCCACCCACAATTAAGAAACCACATATAAGGTTATACAAAATATTTCCATAAAAGTCAAGTTGTTAAAGAAAACATAGACCTCCCAACTTAATAAAACTAAAACCTTCAAGAAAAATTAAGTTAAAAATAAAGAAAGAAAGAGAGAATGATTTTATGTATATTCAGGCACATTCAATTCCTTGTCTGGGTATGGATAAAGTTTTTCATCATAAGAGTAGTTTTGGATGATTGTATTACTGAGAATAACAAAGTCATTTACAGCTGATTATCCCAGAATATTGCTATTATTTTGCATATGGTATATTTTATTTTGTTCATGGAAGACTTTCCAGGTTTTTTTTTTTTCTTGAGAGCATCCTGCTAATCATTTCCCAGAGAACAATAATATTTCATCAGAGAAACTTGCTTTAAATTTTTTATTTTTACAAATTTCCTCCCATTTATTTTCTCTTTCCTTTCTCCCTGTCCCTCCTCAAAAGGGTTTTGCTCCAGACTACTTCCTCCTCTAATATACTATTGCTTTTCTCCCCTTTCCCCTTTCCCACATCTCATCCACCTCCTGTTTTCTTGCAGGGGAAGATAGGTTTCTATACCCCTATTGAATATGTATATTATTTCCTATTTGATCCAATTCTGATGAAAGTAAGGTTCACTCATTCTCCCTCTTCTCCCTCTAAGACTTTACTGTGAAAACTTTTTCTTGACTCTTTTTTTATGGAAGATAATTTGCACCATTCTACTCCCTTTCCATCTCTCCCAGTACATTCCTCTCTCACCCCTTAATTCTATCATTTAAAAAAAAGCTACAATCTCTTAATATTCAACTTCTACCTGTGCCCTCTGTCTATATATACTCCTTCCAACTGCCATAATAATGAGAACATTCTAATGAGTTATTAGTATCATCTTCCCATGTAGAATATGAATAGATAAACCTTATTATGTCCCTTATGATATCACTTTCCTGATTACCTCCTTATGCTTCTCCAGAATTCTCTATTTGATAATCAAATTTTCCATTCAACTCTGGTCTTTTCATCACGAATGACTGAAAATCCTCTGTTTCATTGAATGACCATCTTTTCCTTTGAAGGATTATGCTCAGTTTTGCTGGATAGTTGATTCTTGGTTGTAATCCTAGTTTCATTGCTCTTCAGGATAAAAGATTGTAACTATCAAGAAACCTGTGGGACATGGGGATAACAGGAAGGAGTATTTAGGGAATGAGACAATAACAGTGGAGAAGAAATGGACATCAGTGACATGTGAAGAATTAGGCTGTGATTTTCTGAAGAGAATTATGTTATAGATAATGGCATGGTTAATAAAGATTAAAAATACATTTTGGCAAGGACAACAAATAAATGGATATGACTGAATTCAAGGTCCACATTGGAGAAAGTAAAGAGATGCCGTTGAAAAGGCATGGAGGAAAAAAGAAGGAACTTTAAATGCTACATTAGATGTTTGAATTTGACAGCTGTGTGACCCTGGGCAAGTTACCTAACGCCAATTGCCTCAGCAAAAAAAGAAACATTACAAACATCTATTATTACTAAGAACTGGAAAACACCAATTAAAGATTAGATCAAGTATTTATTAATTTGATTGAGAAATATTAAAATATTTATTAAGTATTATCTTCTCTACAAACAAAATGTCAAACAAAAGTCAAACAAAAATGACAGTAAATCATTTTCTAGCTTAGGGTAGTTTAGGGTGACAGAGAATTCTAGCCACTGGGAATGGAGTCTGGCCAAGACTGTACTTATCTTAGTATCTAAGTACCAAGGTGTACTTATCTTAGAGCTGCTTTAAGCAGAAAGATGTAAAAGACAGAAGTACAGATTATCCTACTCTGAAGTGTGCTTCTTCTATTTTAGTGTCACTAACATAAAGTTCAAAGTCAAGAAATAAGCTGAAAGAACAAGCAAATAAAAAAAGAATCCAGCATAAAAGCTACTAGGGTGACAGAGAATGCTTTAACACAAAAGAGAATGATTTGAAAACATCTATAAGCAAAACCTCAAATAAAAATGCATCATAAACAGAAAACAAACAAGAATTCTTAGAAGAACTAAAACAGGAGTTTATGAAAGAAAGATATGAAAGGTGAATTTACTTCTTGGAAAAAGAATTACTAAATCTTTACTGAAGAGAACTCATGATCACTACCAAAACATAATGATGTATTTTAAAATATGAGTAAAAGAGTATCCTCTTTTCCTTCTCAAAAATCAATCTTGAATTGCTGGGCCAGTATGATTTGTGAGGTGTTGTTTACTACAGAGCATTTAGAGGAGTCAAAATTGGATAAAGTCAGTCAACTTACAAAAGCCTTGTCTGTAAAATCTTTTGTGAACTTACAAACATTCCCTAAATTTCAGCTTATTCCTGCTCTCTCATTCTGGGGTCAGTAAACTATGGCCAAAGGACCAAATCTTGTCTGCCATCTGTTTTGTTTTTTAATGCCTGTAAACTAAGAATTTTTTATCTTTCAAAATGTATTTCATCAACTCTAGATAGTAATTTTAAAAGTTGCCATGTAGCATTGGTTTAACAGATAATGCCCTAGCTATCAATTTTGTTTCATAATATTTACATTTACATACTCTTAAATGTAGATAACCTGTACTCTGAGGAGAGAAAAACTGAAAAAGTAGAGGCTATGGCATTTTCTATAAATTTTACATTGACTTATGATTTTATATTGACTTAAAATTCCTTTTTGTATAAATTTAAAAAGCAATTTTGAGATGGGTCCATTTTAAAAGGCAGTAAATAATTTTTGCTTCCTAGGATACACAAATGTCAGGTTTTTGTCTCCCTTCGGATGATATGTAGGCATAGCTCTCATGATGTGACTGGTTCCATTTATATACTTAGCATAGTGTCCAGCATTGTGCAAAATGTAGATGGATTCTTAAGAGATAGTTTTTAATATGACGTCAGAATCTTTTTCTTTGTAAATTGAATAAATGTTCTTTTTCTTTGATCTTCATGAGTCTTCCTAATATTATTGTCCTGTAAACCTATGATTCAAAGTGAATCTCTTTATCCATACCTTCAATACCATCTACTTATTCTGTCCTCCCTTTCTGTCTGTCTCTTTCTCTGTCTGTCTCTCTGTCTCTCTTCCTTTTTCTCTCTTCTAATCCTGTAGTCATTTAACATGAATAAAATCAATCAAAACTCCCCTTCCTTCCATCACAGTACTCCTCTCACTACTAAACTTTTTTATTTTTACTTTTAGCTGCAAACTTATAGAAAGAATAGTCATTTGACATTATTTCCACTTTATCATCTCATATTAACTCCACATCTTCTAAACTTACAGTTGTACCTCTGTTTTAACTATCTCCTTAAAGGTTGCTAATTAATTCCAAGGTATTTTCTCAGTCTTCATTTGCCTTATCCTTTTGGTAGCAATTATAATAACTGACAAGTTGATACCCCTCCTTCTTTGGCCTCTGTGACTTCATACTCTTCTTGCTTTTCAACCACTTCTTAGATAATTTCTTCTGTCTCTTTTGGTGGCTTTTAACATACCCTCAGCTTTTAAAAAGTAAGGCTTTCCAAAGGCTAAGTCAAATTCTTTGTTCTTTCTATATGCTCTTTATTATTATTTTTTCTTTCCCAAAGCTTTAAATGTTACCTTTGCTAGAATGATTACAAAATCTGTGTGCATAGTCTTTAACTTTTCTCCTAATATCTGGAATTATGTTTCTAATGGCCTCCTAAGTAACACTTGAATGTCGCTCCTTAATATACCCTTTATACATTGAATCACCTTCCTCTGCCCAAACTGACTTCTCTTCCTGACTCCCCTATCTCTGGTAAGATCATAATTTTCCTCCCATTCACTCAGGTTAGAAGTCTCAGAATCTCTTTATCCTCTTGCTCCCAATCAAACCATTTACAAGTGCTATTGATTCTACCTCTCAAAATGGCCCTTGAATTGGATCCATTTTCTTTTGATTTTCACTTGTCCTTGTTACCTCCTTCTAAGATTACTGCCATATAGTCTCTTACCTGTTTTTTCTGACTCCTCTCTATTCCCACTATCATGTTCTACTGCTATTTGAAAAGAGTTACTATAGCACAGCTCTTATCATGTCCCCAATTTGCTAAAAATCTTTCAATCAATTATTAGAGTAAAAATCCCTCACTTTGTTGTTCAAAGTCCTTCAATCTGACTCTAGTCTCCCTCTAATACTTATTTTACCTTTATCACTTCATAAGTATTATTCTTGAGACCAAGCTAGGATTTTCATATTACATATATTTTTCTTCTTTCTTGATTTTTTTGTGATATTCTCTCTCCCTGTGATTTCCCAACACTGTATGGGATGGAGGAAAGTACTGGAGTGAGGAGAACTGGATTTGAATCCCAGATTTGTTATTGCTTATATGATCTGGGCATGCCCTCTTTGGGGCTCAGTTTTCTCATTGATAAAATGAAAGACTTGGACTGAATGATCTCTTTTCCCCTCTAACTCTAGAAACTATGATTCATTTTCCTGGAAACTTTGTTTATTGAAATATTGGTCATCTTTCAAGGCTCATCTTCAGGGTTACCTCCATATAACCTTACTTGTTCTCTTTAGTCAAAAGGGACTCTATGTATTCATATTTGCCTTGCATTAGCTTTTTGCATACATACTTTACACTTATGTGCTATAATTATACATTGTAAGTTTCTTCATGCTAGGGATACATTTTATTAATTTTTGTGTCTGTCATAGATGCTATGTAGATGCTATGTAGATAGCATTAATTTATGATTTTGTTGAATTTCAGGGATATGTGAGAATGAGAGTTGTACAGGCTATGCAAGTATAGGAGAGAATCCCTCCATAGCAAATATCTGTATAAAGTAGCATTATGTTTAACAAAACCATTTCTGAGTCTTGACATATGGCACATTACAGAGTGTTTTTGGTTGTTGTAGTTGCTATGGATTCTCTACAATGAATAATTTCATTTAGCAAATGTGATTGTGAACAAAGATGAAATTAGTTGGGTTGGTTGAATGCAGTTCTTGAAAAGATTTTCTTGATGGCAGTTAGCAGAGCAAGGATTTGAAGGTGGAGGAGAAGATGACCATGATAATTAGGGCAGTGTAAAATTGGAGAGTAGGAGCACTTAGTTTGTACTTTGTAGATGGAGTGATGATGGCTGATTTCCAGATGGTCACATAATAAATGGATTATTAATGTAATTCCATATCAAACACAATAGTATACTGAAATTGGAAGTCATGGAATCAAACAAATAAGAAAAAATGAGACAGAGATATGAAATAATTTATCAAGGTCACATTAATTTAGTGATAAAGCCAGAACTAGAATTTAGATCTTCACATTCCTAAGTCAGTTTTCTTTTCATTCAATACATTAAACTGCTCCCATGAAATAATTTCTAAATAATGTATCACAATTTTAAATAGTCAGCAAAATAATAGACAGCAAGCATTCTGAAATTTGTTTATATGGCAAATATCTATTTGTCTATTACTTTTCTTTTTCTTTTTCTGTCTCCATCTCTACCTCCCTCTTTCCTTCCTTTTCTCCCTCCCTCCCTTTTCCTCTTTCTTCTTCCCTCTCTCCCTTTTCTTCTCCCAATCCCTTCCTCTCTCCCTCCTTCCCTCCCTCTTTTCTTTTCTCCTTTTCTTTTTTCTTTTTTCTTTCTCTCCTCCATCCTACTCTCCCTTTCCCCCTCTCCCTCTATCTTTCTCTCTGTCTCTGTCTCTCCATCTCTCTGTCTCCTACTTTATCATCTTTAAACAACTTACTTAGAGACACAAAATCTTGAAATTTGGAAATGCTGCACCTCAAGTCCAATGGCTACAAGTTTGTAGCAGCCACTAGATAATAATACAGGCAAAAGCAATTAAGAGGTAACAAGACAACAAGAGATTTATTGTCTCTTCTCAGAAACTTATTGTCATCTCGTGTTATTTTTTGTTTTAGGTGGATGCTCTGTTGTCATCTTCATGGGTCAGCATTTTTGCCCTGAATTTTTGCCTTTGGATTTTGACGGGATGATGAACATGGTAAGTTGACTTTTTTTTTCTGAGGCAATTGGGGTTAAGTGACTTGCCCAGAATCACACAGCTAGGAAGTGTTAAGTGTCTGAGGCCAAATTTGAACTCAGGTCCTCCGGACTTCAGGACTGGTGCTCTATTCACTGTACCATCTAGTTGCCCCAAGTTGAGTTGTTTTTTTTTTTTTTTTTTTTTTTTAAGTTGACTTAAAGCCTTGTCCATATTTATCTGTAGCTATTCTTTTTATGAGACAAACCAGAAAAGATCTTCTGTGTTTACCCCTTTGGACAGTGTATTTGAAATCAAGAATTCCAACTAGCTATAGGAATATGCATAAACTTTCTCATCCTCATTTATAAAATGAGGTTAACAATAGCACCAATTTTACAGGGCTCTTGTGAGAGTTGAGATTATATATGTAAGTATTTTGTAAACTTTGAAATGCTTTATGAATATGTATTATTATTATTAATTATTATTTCTTCTCTTTCATCCTTTTCCTCCAAGATACCTTGTACACCACTGTATTCTACACAATGTCTACCACAGTGTGTTAGGAATAATAAATATTTAATAAATGGTGAGCAACTATCATCTATATCAGTAATTGTTGAATTGAATTGAATTATTATAATATTTTTCTGATAGACTTGTCATCCAAGAAACTATGAGAATGAGAAATCATTGTAACATACTCTACTCATGATTAAGAAGGAAGAAAATATGTATTTTATTAAGCATCTCATATGGGCCAGGCTCTGTCAGGTGTCTGTGCTTTACAAATATAATCTAATTTGATCTACTCAACAACCCTGGGAGCTGATTACCATTATTATCCCAATTTTACAAATGAGGCAGACAAAGGTTAAGTGATTTGCACAGGGTTGCACAGTTAATATGTGTCTAAGGCTGGATTTGAATTTAAGTCTTCAGACTCCAAGCTCAGCCTTCTATCCATTGTACCATGTCGCTGCCAAGGTAAATTAATGAGGAGAGTATCACTATTAGTACCCCAGAACAATAAAAAAGTCAAAAAAAATCTCTGTGCATGCTTTTCTACTTATATCCTTCTCTCCCCATATCCTTCTCCATGATACTCATGGCCAAAATGAGACCCAACTGAGAGGCATTAATATAGAAGAGTGTAGTTGAGAAATTAAATTAAATTAAGGGAGAGATTAGGTGCTGGTTACATCATAAGGCTGGATAACACTTCTGAGTAACTGAATAACTGGCTTTAATTAATATATTTTTTATGCCCATCATTAAAAATTTTCTAAGAACTTTAAAATTATGAATGAATTATTCAACTCTGATGAATATTTTATGAATAAATTCTTTGGTGCGTAGGTTAGCACAATTATACCATCCTAGATAGGAAAGATTAACTGATTTGTCTGACATCATGTGGCCAGGCTGTAACAGCTTGTAGTAGAAATGCTAAGAGAAGACAAGAGAAATTAACCAAATAAGAAAAAAAAAACATAGAAAAAAGGAAGTTTCATATCATACATGTGACCTTTTCTTCACTGTCTCTAAGATTCATAAAGAAAGTGATAAAAAAAAATTTGGGAGGGTTCCTATCATATCCTTTAGCTCAAACCCTTTAACTTAGTTTCACCACCATAAAACATGATGTAATTCATCTCTTGGGATGCTCTGTGAAAGTGAATATTTGTTTAGCATTTTAAGATCCTCAGATTAAAAAGTGCAATGTAAATACTGGGCCAGATTTGCTCACCATGTGTCTCCCTGGGAGCACAGAGCTCTTATTGACTTCATCGGGTGGTACGTGGTGGGAGAATCTGGCTCGTTAATATTAGTTTTCCTATTTTGATTTGATCAACTGTTGTCAATTGCAGACATTGGTAATTACTCACAGAAAAAGAGGAGGTAGAAAAAAAAAGAGTTGCTATCACAATATTTATCTCATCTGTTATGGTATTTCCTATATTGAAAAAATATTTTGGTGAACTGTTCTCAGTGTAGTATGGCTGATACTGATTTTACTATGTCCCTCGAGCATATTTTATATGTTTTTGTTTTCAGAAAGTCTTTGTATATGTAAAGAACAGGGATGATTATAATATTGCTATTTCTTGATCTAGTCTCCAAGTCTGGTCAACTTTTCTTTCTAAAAATCTCTTAGACATACTTTTTACTCTATCTTTTTTTAATTGTCACTCTAGGTGGTCATCATCACCTCATTTTTGTATTGCTGCCTCTATTGGTCTCCTTGTCTCCATCTTATTTCCAGTATAACTCATCTCCTATATAGTTGTAGGTATATTAATTTAAAGGTAGAAGGGAACAATGTCATTTAGTACAAATATTTTATTTTACAGTTGAAGGAAACTGAGACCCAGAGATGTTAGATGATTTCCTTAAGGGTCACACAGGTAATATAGATACAGAATTTAAACATAGGTTTAAATGCAAGTTAATGACTCCAACTCCAATGTTTCTTCATCAATAATACAAGGACTGTCTATTTCCCTGAATTTCTTAATTCAATCTTTCCTTAGACTAGGTGAATAACAAAAAAGTCTCTTTACCACAATAACTAAAATTTTGTTATTGGTGGGAAAGAGTACAGATCATAGGTCACCAATAACTTGGTAGATATGACTAACATTCTTATCACGCTACTTTGCAACATGCCATTCTCCTGCTCAAAAACAAAAAAGGCTTCTTTTCATAATATGTTCTTACTGTACATTTTATTTAGCTACTTTTCAAAATGAACTGTCTTGTTGTTTAGTCATTCAGTCAGTCCATGAGTCCATGAACCATAGCATGGCAATTTCTTTTATTCTTTATTATATCTCAAAGTCTGTCCAAGTTCATGTTCATAGTTTCCATGAAATTATCTATACATCTCATCCTCTGACATTCCCTTTCCCTTTCCTATCAATCTTTCCCAACATTAAGGTCTTTTCCAATGAGTACTTTATATGGCTAAAATATTTAAGCTTCAACTTCTGTATTTGACTTTCCAATGAATATCCTGAATTCATTTCTTTATGTATAGACTGATTAGATTTCTTTTCGGGTCAATGGAACCTCAAATATCTTCTCCAGCACAACAGTTTGAAAGCATTGATTCTATGGCATGTAGCTTTTTCATAGCTATACACTGCTACTGGAAAACAGTAGCGACAATAATAATAACACAAATTTCACTATACAGACTGGATTTTTGTTGACCATGGTCAGATTTGCCATAGCTTTCCTTACAAAGAGCAAACATTTTTAATTTCATGTCTACAATGACAATATGCAGTGATTTTTGAGCCCAAGAATATGAAGTTTGATACAACTTCCCTTTCTTCTCCCTTCATTTCTTTGGAAGTGATAGGACCATTTGCCAAGATCTTGTATTTTTTTTTTTTATTTGATGGTAAACTTCAAGCCAGATTTTATTCTTTCCTCTTTTATTCTCATCAAAAGACTTCTTATATTTCTCTTCACTTTCTGCCATCAGAGTGGCAGCATCTGTGTTTTTGAGATTGTTTATATTTCCCCTGGCCATCTTAATTGCAGCTTTTGATTCATTCAGCCTAGCATTTCCATATTATACTCCATATTTTAACAACAAAAGGTGACAATGTACAGTCTTACTATACTTCTTTTTCGATCTTAAACCCATAAGTTGTTCCATGTTTGGTTCTCTTTCTTCTTGGCTCACATGCAGGTTCCTGGGGTGACAAATAAGATGACCTGGTATTCCTATCTCTTTGAAGACTTGCCACATTTTGTTGTGATCCACACAGTCAAAGGCTTTAGGATAGTCACTGAAGCAAAGATAGATGTTTTCCTGGAATTCCCTTGCTTTCTCCATAATCTATCAAATGTTGACAATTTGATCTCTAGTTCATCTGCTCTTTGAAAATTAGCCTGCTCTTTTGGTAATTCTTGGTTTACTTATTATTGAAGCCTAGTTTGCAGAACTTTAAGCATAACCTTGCTGTCAAGTGAAATTAGTACAAGTTTTGATAATTTGAACATTTTGGGTCATTGTCCTTTTTTAGGATGATCATTTCCAATATGATGCCACTGTTGAGTTTTCCAAATTTGCTGGCATATTGACTGCAGTCCTTTGACACCATCATCTTTTAGAATTTTAAATAACTCGGCTAGAATCTCATCACCCCCACTAACCTTATTATTAGTAATGCTTCCTATGGCCCACTTGACTTCATTCTCCAGGATTCTGGCTCTAGATCAGTAAGATCTTCCATATATAGTTATTTTGTGTACCCTTGGCATATTTTCTTATTTTTTTTTTTGCTTTTTAAAAGTCCCTGCCTTTTTTTGTACATTTCATTGATATTTCTAATTTTCTTGAAGAGATCACTTGCCTTTAATATTTTATTATTCTCTTCTATTTCTTTGCATTGCTCATTTAAGAAAACCTTCTCATGTCTTGTTATCCTCTGGAATTCTGCATTCAGTTGAGTATGACTTTCTCTTTCTATTTCCTTTTCCTTCTTTCTTCAGCTATATTAAAAGGTTCATCAGACAGCTATTTTGCTTTCTTACTCTTCTTTTTCTTTGAAATGTTTTTTATTATTGCCTCCTGTACAATATTGCAAAGCTCTGTTCACTCTTTGTAATAACTCCCCCAGGTACAAAGTCTATTCTTGCCTTTTTACTTTTGCTTAGGCAGGTCTCATATGGAATATTATTCTCTTTCTTCTCCATTTACCAAATCCTACTAATCTTTTAAGGGTTACCTTTTATTCCTTGATAGTTTCCAAGTCCAATAACCTTATAGCCACAGTCTAGCAATTAATTACAAACTTTTTGCTTGTTTTCTAATTGTTTCTTGAGGGTTAATCACATTTCCAAGATCTTATGTGCTCCTCAAGGACAGGAAATGCAGCATTCTCTTTCATAAGGGAAAAATGCTTAGCACAGGGTAGCAGTTCTACTGGCCACTAGGTGCAGCCGGTCTCAGTCACTTTTGGGAGATCCTGATAGAGCTTTCAAATGATGATGAATAAAGTGGTATAAATTATACAAGTAATCATTAGAGGATCATGGGCTTTTTGAGTTAAAGAGATCATAGGAGCATCTTATATTTCACACATGAATAAACTGAAGTCCAAAGAGTGATTGTCCCAAAATACTAGGTAATAAGTGGTAGAGATGAGATTCACTTAGATCTTCTGACTCCAAATCCAGTGATATTCCATTACATTTCTTCTAAAGGAGACATCATATTATTTAATTTCTTCTGTTTTCCTGAGTCATCACTCTCTCCCATCATAAGAGAATAAGGAGAACAAATATTCATTAGGTAGCTACTATTTGTCAGGCACTGTGCAAAGTACTTTTCAATTGATCCTCAAAGCAGTTCTTGGAGGTATATGCTATTATTATTCCCATTTTATAGTTGAGGAAATTGAAGCAAATAGAAGTTGTGACTTGTCCCAGCTCACACAGATAATAAGTGTCTGAGGCTGAATTTGAATTCATGACTTTTGGTTTAGCACTCTCTCCACTGTGCCAAATACCTTCCACAGATATATTTTGTGTAATCTTTTGAAGTAAAGAAATTGAAAAGTAATAATAAGTTTCAGAAGAGAAAAACAAAATCAAAAAGTGACTGTTTGGAGGAAACAAAAATAATAGTACAAATTACATTAATGTTTTGCTTTGATTTTCATGTTGATAAGCCCAAGGGCCCTTGTGGCATATTCTTCCACTTGAATGTAGTTTTCCTTAATGACCTCTAAACAGATCAAGTAGTATCTTAAAAATATAGAGGAGATTGTTCTTCAAAATTGCAAAGCAGGAACAAATAAACCAGCAGACTGGTCTGTGATTATGGGTAGGTAAGAAGCAAAACCATACAATTGAATAGGCTCCATATGTTCAATGGTTAGTTCCATTCTTTTCCTAGATGAACAAATCCAACATGAGTATCATGATATGATTCATTTCAACTATTACATTAGACTGTTCTAAACATACCTAACCTATGGCTATTTGTCCATTTAACAATGGCTATTGCTTGAGGAGAACATGCTTATAAAAAGTGAAGAGAATTTTGTTGTGCTCAGATTTTGTGCTATTTGCCAGTGACTTCAGTTCAGCTTGTTTAATGGTTAGAAAGATATGAAAGAATTTTCTGGGTGTTTGTTATCCTAAGTAGCTTCACATTTTAAAAATACTTGCTCAGTTTATCCTTGCCAAATCAAGGAGCTCAGTAGGTCTCCCTCACAGCTGCTATTTAGAAATAGTCCAAAACTGACTTTTTTTTGACAACTTTAAATGCGAAGGTCCATAGGAAATTGGCATTAAAACTGAGAACCTACCAGTATAGGCAAGGAAGAGAATAAAAAAGGAATAGTTAAAATGTTGTACTTGGAGTCAAGAAAACATGGATTGTACTCAATAGCTGTGTGACCCTGGGTAACAAAGTTAACCTTTCGGGTCCTCAGACAACTTTCTAAGACTCACTAGGCTAAGCTACAGAAAAAAAATATTATTTGTTCCCAAATTGAAGCTCCTTGGCTATTTTGTCCATAGAATCAGCATAGTTTAGTGAATAGATAGCCTGGCAAAAGTCAGCATGACTTGGGTTCTAATACTGCCTCAGATACATATAGGTTATGTAACACTGGATAATCCATTTAAATCTACTCTAGGCAATCCTCAGAAACTAAATTGTGCAGAATATGCTAATTTTCCATGGTTTGGGGGAATTTCTTCACCAGGGTGTTCTCTAAACCAGCAATATCACAGGTTCCATGCTCAACCTTAATCATGGTTTTAGCATAAACTGACTAAAGAAAAATTAAAATATTAATTTAGGAAAGTAAATTCCATTTTACACAAAAGGTCACAGTGGGCAGTGGGTAATTAAGTGATTTTCTGAAGCTTAAACAGAAAGCTAGTAGCTGAGGTAAAACTTGGAGCTTTCAAGTTTTTCAGGCTCCTCCTTAAGCATTCCCTGGGTTTCAGAAGAAAGGAAGCAAGCTGTGTCAGTAACCTTGTGATCAACTATCATAGCATATGATAATCTTTAGTCAGATGCTTTTTGGGAACTATCTTAATGATCTGTTTCCACACAGCTGATTGGATCGGTTACTCATTCCCTCTGTATCCATTTTCCAAATAGGTGAGAACACTCAATAAATCCCTTTCACATGAGTGTTTTTCACTCTATAGGTAAAGTCATAGGTCAGTTAAAGAAGTCAAACCAAACTCATTAAGGCTTCCAGATTTCATTGCTCTTTCCAGCTTTTGCTTACTCTCAAAAAATCTTTAGTATATTATCATGTCTTACTAATTATAATTATAATTATTGTTAAAGTCAAGAACAAGTATGAAAATAGAAATCATTTACGATTGAGATGGTTATGGATCCAACTTGCATCTGCTGAAAGCCTTGATAAAATTGATTCTTCCATTTTCTACCTATATATTTTTGAGATATCAGGAAATAGACATTCTGATCCTACTCTGTTTTGAGGGTTTCACAACTCTTGTGGTGATGTGTGTCTGAGTGTGTGCACACACATGTATCTTGGGGTGTCTGGGGGTGCACATATATGTGTATGTGGTTTTATGTATGTGCGTGAGGATGTGGAAATGGGGGGTGGATGTGATAAAGGAAGGAGGGAGTGTTGATTTGACCTAGGTTTAGCAAACAGCTTTGAAGGATGATGATTTGGCATTCTAGGTGCCAAGTTGTTTTCCTTCAAGAACTAGTAATCTTCACACTGCTACTTGGGCAGACTGTACCCCAGTTGTGCCCACAGATCTGTCACCAAGCATAGCTCAGATTTCAGCTTTAATGGATCTATAAATAAGTTGGATGTGAATGACAAGAGCCTAGTAAATGGCAAGCTCTGCCATCATCTTTGATATTGTCTGTAGTATAATGACTCATTGCCTTGCCTTGCCCTAGAAAATATTTAATTAGACACGAGGGCTTTCATTGAGTAGAAACATCATCAAGTGATCAGCTGCCACCCTTACAACTTGGATTATTATTCTGGTTTGACCAACATGCCTTGTGCCTGAAGATCGTGACCACACAGACAGCCAATATTTACATCTATGATGCTAAACATCTGAGTAGGATTGTGGCTATATTTTTAGGAAGTATAGAAGGGCAGCTAGAAGATGGTGTAATGAATAGAGCACAAGTCCTGTAATCAGTAAGAGCTCAGTTTAAATCTGCCTTAGACACTTCCTAATTGTGTGACTTTAGGCAAGAACCTTAACCATGTTTGGCTCAGTTTTTTATCTGTAAAATGAGCTGGAGAAGGAAATGGCCAACAATTCAGTATCTTTGATGGAGTTTTGAAAAATCAAACAGTATTAAAACAACTAAACAACAGCAAAAAAGTTTTACAAAGGCAATATGGTAGAGATATGTCAATATCTCTACATATCTATATCTCTATATCTATTTATAGGTAGAGAACTGGCTGGCTTTGAACTTTCATTGTGTGACTTTGGGCAGTGAATTCAATTGAACCCTTGATACTCTCGGTAACTTTTTTTGTTTGTTTCTGAGGCAATTGGGGTTAAGTGATTTGCCCAGAGTCACACAGCTAGGAAATGTTAAGTGTCTGAGACCAGATTTGAACTAAGTTCCTTCTGACTTCAGAGCTGGTGCTCTATCCACTGCACCACCTAGCTGCCCCTGTCTGTAACTTAAGAGTTTTAATGTTTGGAAATTTCCTACATGGAAAACAAACAAACAAACCAGGTTCAGCCTGATACCTCCTAGAAAAATAAAAAGAGAAGTCATACACAATATGCCAAATGCGATTTAGCAAAATCTGTCTTTATGAACTTAATGGATGGATGGCTGTTGCATCTTTAAGCTTTCTCAAGATAGGCTTCCACTATCTGGAAATTGTAATGCATGGGGATACTGAAATAACAATAGCTTCCTAGAATGGATTCTGATTTACTTGGAACTACTTACTTAGGAAGGGAAATAGAAGACATAGCATTATACCTTTTCTTTTACTTTTAAAGACTTGAAATAGTACCAGTTAGTAGGTAGTTTTAAAAATGATTATGTGGAACATTTTGACATGAAATTTCATTGTTTTGAGATATTGTTTTTGTTAGAAAAAATTACCTTTTGATTCTATTGGTGTCCACTTCTCTGAATGACTTGTGTGTGATATAAACTAGGCTAATTTATCCAGCCACCTAAATTTGGATATTTGGTCTTGTAGTCAGGAAGGCTACCCAGAGTCTGTGGACTGTCATGATATCTCCAGTGTAGGCTTTGCTTCAGATGCCAGTTGTAAAGTGATCTCTACTTGGCACTTTTCTGATTTCCCCTATGAACCTCATACATCCTGACTATGACATAGTTGAAAAGTGATTCCAATGATGAAGATAAGATTTCTGTTTAGCATCATCAAATAGCAGTCAGAATACTTTGCTCCCCACTAATGGTGAAGGCAGGAACTTTCTAACTGAGGAACTTAAAAATTGATCAGGTAAATATTCCCTTTCTGTTCCCATTTCTAACTTCAAGCTCAAATATTGTTATTTGCCAAGAAAGTCTCCAGAAGGGAGATCATTCTCTGCTCACTACCTCAGAGTTATTCATTCTCCCAGGATTCTGGAAAGATTACAGATCTTTCCTTTAGAGAAAAAGTAATACTGAGGGAAAAATGATATTCTGCACTGTATAATTATAACTCCTTATTGGAGCTAGTTTTTCCAGTGGATGGAAAGGATGCTAAAGGAAAGAAGGTTCTCACAGTCCTTTTTGCTATTAGTGATCTTGCCCTCTATGAAATGCCTTCTATTTAAACAGGATGTGGCTTGGCAAATGGAATGCTGGATCTGGAATTAAGAAGACCTATGTTCAGATCCTGCTTCAGATACTTTATTAACTATGTGATCCTGGAAAAATTATTTAATTTATCTCAGTCTTATTTTCCTCACCCATAAAATGAAGATAGTAAAAGGAACTAAGTAACAGGATTGCTGGGAGAAAAAAAATAAAGTTCACATGTAAAGAGCTTTGTTAACATTTTAGTACCATGTAAATGTTAGGTACTATTTTTTATTATAATTGCTGCTAAATGTAGCTATTATCATTGCTACATTTTTACATGTATAAAAATACATATATTTATTGACAAACAAATGCATTATAGTAGAATATAAGTGTATTGAAGATTTTTGTCTTTGGAGTCTGAATCATGCACATATTACATGCATAATCTAAGCTTTTTGAATTGAATTAAGGCACATGTTTCTGGTTTCAACCTCTTCCAATGCCTCAGTGGTGATTTTATATATTTAACTAGAATGTTGTCAATTTCTGTCCCCAGACACAGCAATTCAGATGTATAGAAGAGGCTAGGTCCAAATAAAAATTTGACATGTGGGCCTGATATTGAAAGAGAAATATGTAGGTTATTTCTGGAGTATCCTATTGTGGTTTGAATTGATACAGAGAAAGGAGAAATTGCTTTTCTTGATTGAGGAAAAAGAGGGGGGTAAGGAATTTTTATATAAAATATGAGATCAATAAAAGGCCCTAATTTTGAATGCATATTATTATATGCCCTTGCTGCATGCCTTTGAGTTTCAAAAAAGTTATATTTGGATCTGTAACAAGATTTCCAAATATTTAAAATGTTTATTGTTCACATGTCAAAGGTATTTAATGGGTATTTGAAGATACCTTTTCTCTACAGTTATTTTCCTGTCTCCCAGTTAAAAATCTAAGAACCATGATGATCATAAGTACTCTATTTGGCAGTATCCCTTTTTTACATATCACCTTTTTACCCATAGATCTTAAAATATTTCAGAAATATTCATTATGATATTATCATCTGCCAACTCTCTCTTCCTCTTTGAAATTAATTCCACATGTTTTATATACAAAACTGTGGTCTTGGGAGAATATTCAAGTTCTTATTTATTCCTTCCCACAATGAAAAATAATAATTTCTGACTTTTTTTGTTGTTTTATTTTGTAACTGTTTAAGGGATACCAAGTGCCATGAAGAATAATGGAATTTCAGTCACTCGTGTTTCTAAAATAGAGGTCATTTAGAGTGAATCCAATCTTTCCTCCTGTTTTATGACTCACTCCCTTGAAATTAACTCTTATTCTCTTCTTTTTTATTCCACACTCAGGTTTTAATAGAGGTGTCTTTTCTCCTCACTATGAGCAATATTTTCCTTCTTTACACACTCTTTATTTCATCTTCTATCCACCTCAGACACATTGACCCCATAATGCTCTCTTTTCTTTTTAATCTTCATTCTCTCTCTTTATTAACTCCTTTCTTACTGTCTACACACATGAATAGTCTTCAGCTTTCTTTTGGAACCTGTAGTTGAATCTAACAAACTGTCAAGCTTCCAAATAATCTCTATCCTCCCTTCCACAGCTAAACTAGAAAAATATGCCTACCCTCATTGTCTCCCCCTTTTCTCTTCTTACTTACTTTTCAATCCTTAACATTTTATTTTTAATATCATCACTCAAGTGAAATTGCTCTTTCTAAAGTTATCAATCATGTCTTAATTGCCCAAAATGCAGTTGCTGTTTCCGAGTAATTATCATTCTTGACTTCTCTGAAACAACTGACACCATTGATCACCTTTCTTTTCCTGTACAGATTTTCATGACCTTTCCTGGTTTTTCTTTCTTATTTGCAAGATTATTATCCATTCTGCTCATCTTGGATATGACTCAAATCTCTGTCCTAGATTGTCTTCATCTCTTTTTAACTTTTTTCTTTGAAATCATTATAGTCTGCATGGGTTTATTTGTCTTCTCTATGCAGATGACTCCTAGATCTGTATTTCCAACTCTAGTATTTCTTTGGTGTTCTAGTCACATAACTAAATGTTCCTTGGACATTTTGAGCTAGATATCTCCCATGCATCTCAAATGTAACATATCCACAACAGAATTATCTTTCTCCTCACTCTTCTCATTCTCATTAAACTCCCCATGTCAAATAAGTTGTCAATTCTTATTGATTCTACCTCCATAATGTTTCTCTTGTATGTCTCTCTTTTTTTCCATTTTCACAGTCACAACCCTAATTAAAGCACTCCTAATATTATATCTATGTTATTGAAATAATTTCCTGGTCTCCTTGGATTCCACTCTCAGAATTCTGGAAAGATTACTACTCTTGCCTTAAGAGAAACAGTGAAACAGGGGGAAATATATATATATATATATATATATATATATACATATATATATATATATATATATATACCAGATTGTGTAATTATTGCTTTTGATTGGTGCAGGTTTTGGTATATCTAAAATGACTGTGATATTTTCCTGATTTAATTGTTCCCTACTACCTTTAGGATAAGAATGAATTTCTCCATTTGTCATTTAAAGTCTTTTCACAATTTGGTTCCAGTTTACTTTTCTAGGCTTACTATACTTTCCTTTAAACATTTTGTTTTTATACACTTTAGTCAAATTGGTATACTTCCTCATTCCCAACATCCAATTTCTGTACTCCCATGCCTAAAATTCATTTCTTCCTCTACTCTCTCGTAAAATCTTTAGCTTCCTTAAAGGTTTAGCTCAAGGTCTCCCTTTTGCTTGGGACTTTTCTTGATTTGCCTAGCTATTCCTCCATCATTATTTTGGCTCTCTCATCTCTCTCTTTCTTCTTCTTGGTTTTTTTGTTTCAGTTCTTTTCTTCCTATATGACATACATACAGAGAATTCTAGTGTGTATCAGTCATTTGGTGTTGAACCCACACTGTAAAAAGAGTGCTAGATTTGGAATCAATGATATCATTTATAATATCATCCCTGTTACTATTCCTGTAACTATGGCAAGTTTTTTTTTTTTTTTTTTAACACCTGTGGACTTCAGTTTCTTGATTTATAAAATGAAGCAGTTGGAATAAATGGTGTCTGAGCCATCTTTATGTTCTAAATCTATAGTTCTAAGTGAATATTTTGGATAATCAGGAAAAGACCATTGTATACATTATTCTTTGGGATAACTAGAAATACTAAGCACAATAGCCAATAACATAGTTACCTAATTTTGGGGATAAGACTGGTCCTGATATAGGAATTCCCTTCCTGATTCATTGAAAACTCAATAACTTATTGTCATAATGTAGCAATTATCAAAGTGTGGACTCTAAGATTACCCTGAAATCCTTATGGAATCCAATATGTCAAAACTATTTATATAATAATACTTAAGGGCAGCTAGAAGGCATAGAAGATAGAGCATTGGCCCTAGAAACAGGAGGACCTGAGTTCAAATTAGGCCTCAGACACTTGATTCCTAGGTGCCTAACAAAAAAATAAACAAATGTATATTACAGCATAAATAATACTTGAATGTTTTTGGTCACTTTCAGCTTAATAAATATGATTTATTTTTATATTACATACATTTACAGATTATTCCCACTTCTAAAAAATTTTTGCCTATTAAAATGGTCTTTTTCTTTTCAACTACATTTATCTCTGTGAGGCTGGATTGTGTTCATATACTTCAACCAAAACAACATATCACAACAGATTGAATACAGAAGCAGTTATGAGAATCCAGCTGTCTTCTATTAAGCCAGACACTAAAGAGATTTAAAAATTATGTAAAACTGATACTTTATTTTTTTTGGTTTGGAAAATATAGTTATTTTTGAAATAAAAATGTTATTTGTTATTTAATATATAATATATTTATTATTGTAATTTAAAATATATTGGTTTTAATTATTTCTAATGTAGTAAAAATATCTAACCCACATAATTGATTTTCTTTTTAGTATTCAATGATTTTTAAGTGTGTAGGTGTTCTGATTGGATAGAAAAAAGCATGTTCTTGGAGAATTGCTTAGAAGTGTTTATTGAGAGGCTAAGTGACTTGCTCATGGTTACACAGGTAGTAGATATCAAAAACAGGACTTGAACCCATGTATTCCTGACTCCACAGCTGACCATTTGTCCACAATGTCATGGAACCTTTCTTGTACATTTCAAAGGACCCATATTTTTACATCTGAAAAAGATCTTGTTGGGTTTTCCCCTTTCCCCATAGTTTATAGATCTAGAACTGGAGGAGACCTTAGTGCTCATCTAGCCCAATTCTCTCATTTTGCAGATGAGTAAACTAAACCCCCACAGACTTTAATTGGTTTGCCCAAAGTTACAAAGATTATAAATAACAGAGATGAGATTCAAATTGAGGACACCTGATTTCAGATCCTATATTCTTTCCATTATTTCACACCATCCCCTCTGTTCCTGACTTCTGAACTTCAAAATCATATCCCAGAGCCATTTATCTCTCTCTATACCCCTTTTCAGATCCTTTTTATAGTTTGTCTTCTGCCATTAGAATATAAGTTCCTTGAAGGCAGAGCCTCCCTCCCTTCCTCCCTTTCTCTTTCTCTCTCCCTTTTTCCCTTTCTACCTTCCTCCCTACTTCCTTCTCTCTCTCTCTCCCTCTTTCTCTCCTTCCCTTCCTCCTTTTCTCCCTTCCTCTCTTCCTTCCTTCTTGATATTAAGAATCTTATTAGGGAAACCCTGAGTTTGGAGCTTTCTAGGACCTAACTTCTTAAACTGTGGTTTTGCTACTCTGTGTGGGATATTGTAACTGAATGTGTAAGGTCATGAATACATACTTATTTTGTATATCTTACATTATATACCCAGGGTCACATGAAATTTTCTCTGACAAAAAGGGATTGTGGGTGGAAAAAATTTAAGAAACCCTGTCTAGGAGAAGGTCTGGACACACAATAATAATCACTAACTTTTATATAGCTCCCACTATGTGTAAGGCACTATGCTAATGATTCTAAAATTATTATCTCATTTATCTTCACTACAACTATGGAAGGTGAGTCTTATCTTTAATCCTGTTTTGCAGATGAGGAAACTGAGGCAAACACAGGTGAATGACTTACTCAGGGTCATACAGATTATAAATTTCTAAAGTCAGATTTGAACTCTTGGCTATCTACGGTGCCACCTAGTTATCCCATAGCATTTGACTTTACTGCTTCTCTATTCTATTCTATAGGCACTTTACATCTGGACACTTCTTTTTTGGATAACTAGAAATACAATTAATTGGTATTCAGATATGAGAGAACTCACTGAATATAGCTTGCTTTGCAATATGATAATGTGAAACCCAAAATGACCCTGTAGCCCCCTTGATATGAATAGAATGAGGAACACTAAAATTAGAAATGAAAAAAAAGGTCATCCTTCATTGCTGATGACACCTGGACAATTAAATGTTAAATCCAAAGCATATTTTGAAGTGTTTCTTTCCAATCATTCCTTCAATGTCATTGTAATAAAACTAGTAATGATGATATTACTAATAATAACTGAGAAATAGTCTTATAAAGTTTGCAAAATACTTTGCAAATATTATTTCATTGGATCCTCACCACAAATCCATAAAGTAGGTATCATTGAAATTGTTTATTTCCTTTTTTACAAAAATGTGAAATTAATAAACTCAGAGAGAATTTAATCCTGTTTTCCACCCTTTCAGGTATCAGATTTTTGGGCAATATTTTTTAAAACAAATTGTTGTTCTATTCTGATCTAGGACCAAATTTGTCATCCTGCTCTAGTTAAAGATATGTTCCCCACACACAAGAGACCAAATGCTGTCAAAGTAATGCTTGCTCCGAAAAAGCTAGAGTCATTTTGATATAGTTAAAAGACTCTTCTTGTTCCAAATAATTGAGAGGATAGGGGAGAGCCCACATTCCAGAGAAGTCAAAGATCTGCACTCAGTAGTGAGTGACTCCATGAGGAGCATTGAAAGAGGCTTGGTTCTTATCAAACAGTGCATACCCTTTGACCCAGCAGTGTTTCTACTGGGCCTATATCCCAAAGAGATTTTTAAGGAGGGAAAGGGACCCACATGTGCAAAAATGTTTGTGGCAGCCCTTTTTGTAGTGGCAAGAAACTGGAAATTGAAAAGATGCCCATCAATTGGAGAATGGCTGAATAAATTATGGTATATGAATGTTATGGAATACTATTGTTCTGTAAGAAATGACCAACAGGAGGATTTCAGAGAGGATTGGAGAGACTTGCATGAACTGATGTTGAGTGAAATCAGCAGAACCAGGAGAACATTATACACAGCAACAAGACTATACGATGATCAATTTTGATGGACATGGTTCTCTTCAACAATGATGTGATTCAAACCAGTTGTACTGCGATGAAGATAGTCATATACATCCAGAGAGAGGGCTGTGGGAACTGAGAGTGAACCACAACACAGCATTTTAACGCTTTCTGTGAATATTTCCATGCATTCTGTTTTCCTTCTTAGGTTGTTTTTTTTCTTCTTCTCTTTCTAGATCTGATGTTTCTTGTGCAGTAAGATAACTGTATAGATATGTATACATGTATTGTATTTGTCATATAATTTATCCTATCTAGCATGTATTAGATTACCTGTCATCTAGGGGTGGGGGGCGGGGGGAGGGAAAGGAAAAGCTTTGGAAAAAAAAGTTTTTTTTTTTTTTTGCAAAGGTCAATGTTGAAAAGTCACTCATATGTTTTGCAAATAAAAAGCTTTATTAAAAAAAAAAAAAGAAAGAGGCTTGGTTCTATGCATTGTGCCACATAGCTGGCCATAGCATTTGATTTCACTACTTCTCTATTTTATGGAAGAGTCACAAAACAGAAAAGCTTGAATTTACTTTGAAAGGTTTTATATTTGCTTATGGGGAAGCTAGTTGGTGCAGTGGATAGAGCACTGGGCTTGGAATCCAGAAGATTTGAATTCAAATTCAGTCTCAAATACTTATTGGGCACTTAGTCACTTAATCCTGCCTCAGTTTTGTCATCTTCAAAATGAGCTGGAGGAGAAAATAGCAAACTGCTCCCATATCTTTGCCAAGAAAAATAATTCCAAATGGGGTCACAAAGAGTCAGATATGACTTAAAGGACTGAAGCGACAACAATAATGTCATAATCACAGGCTGAAGTAGGGAGCTCATGGTCTATAGACTGATCTGATCTATAATAACAATGGTAAAATTCTATACATGGGCTGAGGAGTAGATTAACTCAAGGGAAAAGGACTAGATCTTTGATTTTATTAACACAGCAAACTGTCTACTAATGCTGTTTAGCTTGTTCTCTGTAATTTATAGTATTGGAATTGCCTAGAGCAAATGGTGAGAAGTGAAATAATTTCTGCAGAGTCATAGACACTGTGTCAGAGGCATGATTTCTTGGTTTTTCACCCTAGAATAAACAATCAAGTGGATTTATCTATGGCTACACAACCAGTAGAGTTTCAGGAATTGTTCCCTCTGTAACTTGACCATTGTTGGGAGCTTGTTGTGCTAGTCCCCTTCTCTCATAGGCAACGGGTTTTTTTGAGACTTTGATTTTAAAGATGAGCCTAGACCTGCTATATTTCATCTCTATCTTAGTTCTTTCAGATTTTTGTATTTCAACAGCCTTCTCACCATGGAACATCCCTTCCCTATACCAATGCCCTTCTTTCATTGGTGAGTTTCTTCCAGGGATGCCATTTTGAGGACAGCCATATTTTATTCCCCTCCAGGATCTGCTTCTGACTCTCTAGGATTTTGCCATCATGATTCCATCTGACTATTTTCTCCTATACCCCATTATTGCCATTTTATATGTTGTCTTCAGAATATAAGCTCTCTGGGGCAGGGGTGTTAACACAGAATAAGCACTTAATGCTTGTTGCCTAGCTTGTTTTCTTACCTTCAAGACTAAATTTCTAACCATTATACAACATTACTTTTCTAGGTGAGATGAAAGTTATATTTAATCAACTTATCTGTCACTGTTCAAACATATCTCAGGTTTCCTACTTTTTACCTTTGTGTGATAAGCCTTTAGAAATGTAATATAGAGTTGAAGGAAAAACATAATTCAGCATCTAGTTTAGATTTATTCTACTTGCTAAGAAATCCCAAAGTAATATCACATTTACATTTTTATCACTATCACTTCAAACTTGATTACTTTAAGGAATATTGTGAAATTATGCCATCACTTTTTAAAATCAAACTTCACGTATGAAGTAATTGCCATTTTATGGACTTCTGAAGCATTCTGCTTTCTACCAGTTTTGGGGAAAGCTTTTGTTTTTCACTGTGGGTTTGTTCTTCTGATTTAGAGTTGTAATGGACAAGGTTAATCTTGCATACTTATCAGTGTTCTTTTAAAGTCTGTTGTCAGTGTGATCAACACTTTGGTTACTAGATTGAGAATAATGTTAGCAACAGTAATACACATAATGACCACAATAAGGTAAAGGAAATTAAAAACAAAAGATGTCAAAATTCAGATTGATCTAATGATTAATATTGATTCCAGAGGACTGATGGTGAAAGGTATAAAAATATTATAAGGAATCATTGGAGGAAGGAAAGCACTTAGCAGTGGTTAGGTAACAGAGAGAACAATTCCTGAAACTTTATTAGTTATGTTACCATAGATAAGTTCACTTGATACTTTAAGCCTCAGATTCCTCATCTGTAAAATGGAGCAAGTAATATCTATAGAATCTATCTTATAAGGTTGTTGTGAGCCTCAAATTCAGTAATATGAATTAAAAGTATTAGATAAATACCTATTAGGGCTAGTATAGTTGTTCAAAAATTAATGATAGAGCTTAGAAAAATCATGAAAATATGAATTCCATGGAAGTCATTCCTTTGTCAGATTGCCAAATATGTCATATAACACAAGATATTATATTGTTTAACAGCATCTTGGGTATCTGAGAACTCTTTAAAAAAAGTCCTCAGTATTGATTCATTTCAAATGGAGGATCTAAAAAAGGTGCCTACTTCAAATCAAATCACCCTTGCCTGGCAAATACATTTCACAAGTTAAAAACTCTTGGGATCAAAGCAATACCACTACTACTAGAAGTATTCCTTTTGAATGTATAGGACAAAGAGATCTATGGTAAACAGGGCCTGTGCATTTCTCCTTCACTTTACTCCAAATGGGCCTCAGCAGATAGAAGAACAGGTGTTTCACTTATGGTCTCACCCAAGACTCCTGATGCTCAGTGGACAATTGCACATAATATCTTTATTTGTATTTTTCCCCCCTTAGCAATCTACTTCCCAGCAGGAAATTTACTGAGCTGCCAATTTGTGATCATCTAATTGACTCAGAAAGAATCTGAATGAGTTTCTAAACATCCAACCAAAATCAATTGTGACTTTCTTCATTTTAGGCCCCAGGCAGATTGAAATTGAGACAATAAATGAGAGCACCTCATTCCAAAAGCATGAGCATTGTCAGTTTTGCAGCAGGATGTGTGCCTGTGTCAGAATCTGTATACATGTGCAGCACACACTTGGGTGTGTGTGCACACACATATACACACACATCCCTGTTACTATTGAGAAAGAAAAGTTGACTTTTCATATATGGTAACAGACTAAGGTTTGCTTGTGTCTCTTCCTAGTCATAGTGATCATAGAGTTTGAAGTCCCCTTAGGCATCATGTAATTCAAATGACTCATTTTCTTTTATTCTATTTTTTTAAAAAGGGTTTTTTAAAATACCCTTAGCAAACATCAACAAACTTACATAATTCAGCATACAAAAAAGAATAGAATAATACCTTCTTTTTATATATGGTGAAACTGAAGCTCAGAAAGGGTGAGGAACTTGCCTGCACAGGCAGTCAGTGGTACGGTTGAGCTTTGAATTCAGCTCCTGTGATTCCAGATTTAGTTGTCTTTCTAATGCTTTGAGCAGTCTACTGGTCTATGGAGATTTAGGCTTGCTACTGAGGATGTTTTAAAAAAAAATCTTGAAGACTACATTTGTGGGAGCTTTAAGTTGTAATCATATGTAGAGAATATTTAGATTTAATAGTGAGTATCTTTGAAGTCTTTCTCTACACTATTTTTGCTATCTTATTAAGGAAATGGTTCATTCCAATGTTCATTTCTTTTTCTAGGTTTTATGTGCAAATGCTTTAATTAAGGTCCAATTTATGTGAAATATAAGCCACTGAATTTCTTCCTTCCTTTTTCTGTCTTTTCCCGTTTTCTCTTTCTTTTTCTTTCCTTCTTTCTTCTTTTATTTCTCTCTCCTTCCTTCTTTCTTTCCCTCCTTCCTCCACCTCTCCCTTCCTTCCTTCCTTCCTTTCTTTCTTCCCTCCTTCCTTTCTTCTTTCACTCCTTCCCTCTTTCCTTCCTTCCTTCTCTCCTTTCTTCCCTTCTTCCCTCCCTTCCTCCCTCCTTCCTTCCTTCCTTCTTTCTTTCTTTCCTTCCTTAAAACTGAATATTCATAGTCCTCTCTCCCATTCCACCCTCCTAGGGAATCAGAATGGGAGTGGTTTGAACTTTCTTAGGGTGTCGTGGAGGCAATTATGGCTCAGTTTAAGCTAATTCCTCCCACAGACTATGATCTTATTTTTAAAATTATTTTTAGATGCAATTATGCTGAACAATATTTAAAAATGTGAGCAGATGCATGTAGCTGAAGCCCCACACAGATTCTGACCATAGATATGATCCTTTACTTTTTGTCATTTGAAGTTCTATTTAGAAAGAGAAGGGAGTTGGTAGGAACTGGAAATCTGAATAGCTGTATGAACACAATGACAGATGGCAGGATCCCAGTTGGAACGTGTGGCCAGCACACTGACTGGTATTTGTTTTCACTCTCGGGCAGACAGCAGACATGCTGTGTCTCTAGAGCAGCTGTGAAGAATATTTACTTCCAGAACTTTCTAGGACTAGGGGGCAGTTCATTGTGGGGGTTACCTAGAGGAGGATGTGCCCCTGAATAAAAGGAAGACAGCCTTTTCATTTCATTCAGAACAAGAAATGAAGGCCCCACTGAAGAAATAAAATCATTTTACTCTCAAGAAGAAACCAAGATGGAGGAGATGATGCAACAACAAATCATGGTTCATGAATGTAATGGAATATAAGTAATGATGGAAATAAGAATTTCAGAGAAACATGAAATGGTATGTATGAACTAATATAGAATATCAACAGAAGACCAGAAAAATAATATGTCTACAGACCACAATAATGTGAATGAAGACATCTCTAAAAGGCACATCAAATAAAAGAGCCAACATTGGTTCCCTGGGGTAATCAATGAAACACACATCTCTTTTTCTTAATATCATGGGAGTAAACTGATAAATGGTCAAAGGTTATGAGCAGGCATTTTTCAGATGAAGAATTCAAAGTTATTTATAGTCATGAGAAAAATACCTCAAAATCTTTATGATTTGGGAAAATAAAAATTAAAATAACTCAGTGGTACCATCTCATACTGATTGGTTAATATGAAAGTAAAAGGAAAATGATAAAATGTTGGAGGGGATATGAGAAAATTGGAATACTAATGCATTGTTGGTAGAGTTGTGAGTTGTAAACCATCTGGAAAGCAATTTGGAATTATTCCCAAAGAAGTATCAAACTATGCACATACCTTTTGATCCAACAATACCACTACAAATCTATATCCCAAAGAGATTTTTAAAAGGAAAAGGACCTATTTGTTAAAAAATATTTATAATAGTTCTTTTTTATGTGGGAGCAAACAACTGGAAATTTAATGGATGCGCCTTAACTGGGTACACTTAAACAATTTGTAGTATGTGATGGTAATGGAAGATTGTTGTGAAAGAAGAAATGACAAATAGGCTGATTTCAGCAAAACCTGGAAAGATTTACATGAACTCATGCAAAATGAAGTGAAAAATACCAGGAAAACATTATATATTAACAATAATCAATTGTGAATGACAGTTCTTCTCAGTGATACAATGATCCAAGAAAATTCCAAATAACTAATGATGGAAAATGATATCCACATTCAAATATAGAATTGGAGTCTGAATATAAATCAGAGAATACTATTTTCATTTAATTTTGTTCATAGTTTTTTTTCTGTCCTTTTCTTTTTTCATAACATGTCTAATATAGAAATGTGTTTTATATGATTGTATATGTAATATATACCTATATCAAATTCTTGGGAGGGGGGAAATTTGGAACTCAAAATTTTTAAAAATTGAATGTTAAAAATTCTCTTTACAATTGAGAAAATGGGAAAAAATGAAATATTTAAAAATAGCGGAGGGAGAATGTGTGATCATGAATAGATTTTCCTCATAAGCAATTAGTTTTGCTTAACTGTTTTTTCTTTGTTGGAGAAAAATATAGAAATGAGTGGTTTTGTTTACAGGAAACAGTTTGCTTTAAATACAGTCTATCAGAAGGATTGGGTGATTTTGGAAGGGAGCAAACCTTCTATTAAGCTTATACTATGTATCAGTCACTGTGCTAAGCACTTTACAAATATTTCATTTGATGGTTACAGTAACCTTGTGAGTTAAGTGCTATTATTATCTCCATTTTACAGTAGAAAAAATATAAGAATGACAGATCAGGTGACTTACCCAGGGCCACACAGCTAGATTTGAATACAGGTGTTCCTGACTTCCAGAATTCTAGTTTCTGCTTCACAAAAGGACAGAAGAAAAAATATTTACAGTGTCTTTCTAGTCTTGAATCTAAAATTCACTCACTTATTACATATTATATTATATTAGAGGGTAAGGAAAACACCAGCATCTTATATTTATTTGAAAGATAGTTTTTATTTGAATTAGTCAACAAATATTGTGTGAAATATAAGGGATAATGAAACAATTTGAGTGACTATAGTACCGTTTAAGTTACTTTGGACTCCAACAAGGAAGAAAGGTAATGGGTATGTTTGTTAGAAAAGTGAAGAGCAGGACAACTGAGTCAGGTGTAGAGCTCAGTAAAAATATAAAGAGAAGGAAAAAAAATCTATAAATAAAGAGTGGATAATTTTTCTGAGTAATCATAGGGTAGGGCATTGTTCTACAGCTTACTCTCTCCAAATCTTCTGAATTTACCAAATGCTATGTAGAAAACAGAAAATTAGATATTTCAGAGAGAAGAAAGGAGAAAAACAATTCCAAACAAACAACAAAATACCTTTCTAGATTTCACATATGATTCTCCTTCATTCTTTCTCTATTTAGTCGACTTGGTCTATTTGCTGTTTTTTCATACCCAATGGTTCATTCCATCACCAGATTCCATGCATTTGTTCATGCTACCTCACCAAGACTAAAATGTTCTCCCTCTTCTTTTCCGCTTTTTGGAATTCCTAACTCCCCAGTGCTGAGCAGAAGTATTTTCTCCTACAAATATTCCTTTTTAATTTCCCTAGTTTTTGATGTTTTTACTCTGCTACTTTATATTTATTTTGCATAAGGGACAAAGTGATGTCCTGCATAGAAGACAGGAAGAACTGGATTTAAGTCCAACCACAGATGTGGTTCGGAGCTAGTCACTTACTCTCTCAGTGATCTAGGTTACACAAACTATGAGATTCAGAGGAAGTGCTAGCTCACTTTAGTAGATGAAATTTTCTCACTTAGGAATTCCCCCAAACACTGAAATCATAGACCCAATCTCTATCACTTACTTTTGATATGTAGACACTATTTGACATCAGGAAGACCTGTGTTTGAATACTGCCTCAGACATAATTGCTTTGTGATCCTGGACAAATTATTTCACTTCTCTAAGTCTTACTTTTCTCATCAGTAAAAAGGAGATATTAATAGCCCCTGCGTCCCTGTTGGGAGGATCAAATGAGATAATATTTGTAAAATGCTTAGCAGAGTGCTTGTCATATAGAAGATATTTCAAAAATGTTTGTTCCTTCATTTCTTCTTTCATTCCTCTCTTTCTATTCCATTTTAAATTTCTCCTTCCCTCCCTCCCGCCTTCCCTCCCTCCCTCCCTCCCTTCCTTCCTCCCTCCCTTCCTTCCTTCCTTCCTTCCTTCCTTCCTTCCTTCCTTCCTTCCTTCCTTCCTTCCTTCCTTCCTTCCTTCCTCCCTTTGTATTTTCAGTACCTGACATATAGGAGGACCTTAATATGTTTGTTGAATTAAATAGGATCAAATTATCCCTTTCTGTTCACACTTCTATATCCTCACCTCTACCCATAATTTTCTGCTTCCATACTATTAACAATCAATTCTAATTGTATTTGATGAAGTAGTGCAGTAGCATAGAGGATGTTATTGGATCTCTTTGGGCCTTCATTTCCTCATCTGTAAAATTAATTCTGAAGTCTGTGGTGCTGTGATTTTCTGAGAGAAAGATGAGACTCCTCTTATTGGCCACCTGCTACCTTAAAACCAGCCCTCAACAATAAGGGAATAAGGAAACATACTAAAAATAAGGAGAATGCATTGTGGGAGTTTAGTCATAGTAACTGTCAATAGCACCATCCTAGTCAATGAATGATTCAGATCACAGTCTACATATATCATAATCAATGACTCTTAAATAAAAGTATGAAGTCATACTGAATAGTTCATTGGACTCAGAATGGAAGACCAGGGTTTGAATTCTACTTCAGAAATTTACTAGTTGTGTGCTCAGGGAACACATTTAATTTTTTAAGTCTTAGTTTTTTCATCTCTAAAATGAAGGTAATAATCATACTGCTTTCACAATGTCATCATGAGGATCAACTGAGATAAAGCTCTATATAAATGAGAATTGTTGGTTTCATTCAGTGATACTCTAGCTCCCATTATTATGACCAAATGAGTTTCCTATATCCAAATGTTGAAAAACAAAATTTTCTTAAGTTAAAATGTGTTTTAAATTTTAGAGCTAGAAGAAAATTAGCCTTTTGAAGAGACAGCACTGGAATGGAAAGAACATTGACTCTGGGATTAAAACTCACCTCTCATATTAGTATTTATGTGATTATGGGCAAGTTACTCAATTCCCCTTGCTTCAGTTTCTGATTTTGTAAAATAAACAAGCCTTGGAGGTCTCTTCCTTTGTTAGACCTAGCATCCCATCTGCATAAATCACTCTCATCTACTGCCATACTGTCTTTATTTTATTTATTTATTTATTTATTTTTGCTGAGGCAATTGGGACCTCCAAATACTCTTGCATATTTTCTCTGTGGGACCAAGTCCAAATGTATCTTCCTCTCTTTTCTGAAAATCAGAGTCCTGCCATCCTTCAAGGTCCAGTAGAATTATATTACCTTTCTGAAATGTTACCCCACTTCTGGATTCCTGTAATACTTGTCTGTAATCTTCAAATAATGTATCAGTACCAGATTTGGAGTCAAAGGGCTTGAGCTTGAACCTTGTCTCTGTATTTTTATTACCTATGTGACCTCAAGTCAGTTCCTTTGCTCCCCCATGCCTCAGTGTTCTCATCTTTAAAAAGAAGGGATTAAACCAGATTGTCTCTTATATGTTTATATGTCTTTATTATATTATTATTATTATATCATATGGTTATGTATCTTTACTTTGATATATAGTCCTATGATGCCTCATATTTTAGCTGTATTCCCTCTTTTGGGTCAAAGGCTTAAGGACTGTTATTTCTGTACTTTTGTATCCAAAGGTTCTCATAAAGAAGCCACTACCATACTTACTCTCTGGTAAGTACTTAGTATGGATAGCTTAAAATCCAGTAAGTAGTAGAGCAAAAGTTGACCTTTGATGCCCAATCCATTGTTCTTTAGACATAGTATACTATGTTATCTCAAAGACTGTATCTCATACTTCTTTGGGCCCCCTATCCAGTAAACATGGTGCTTCCCTAATAATACTCTGGAATAACAGTAATCATGTTTATATAATATTTTTGAAGAAATTTTTTATACCTTCCTTTGGATTTTCTCAACAGATCTGTGAGGGTAGTCTTGATACTAGTTCAGTGTGTTCACACATAGGGAAATAAAGATTCAAAAATTTTGGGTTACTTTGTTAAGATCACCAAATTTTAGAGACAGAATGAGGAATTCATTTTTCCAGCTTCTATTCTTGTGGTCTCCAATTAAAAATCACCACTGTCTCTATAGGTTACACATTAGGAAAGCATAAATGGTCAGGGTAGGTTACAGTGGGTTAGCCAAAGGAGATTTATGAGTTAAAAAGAGCATATGTGATTTTTACCAAGATGTTTTAGGCATTTAGGCACTTAATTTATATTAATGGATGTAGTTGACTCTAGCCACGTATTTGAATAGAAGGACAATAGTGATTTTAGAAGACAAAATTGATTTTAGTTTCCACTTCTCCTGATAACTTTAGGTATGACCCTTGGCAACTCATCTAATTTCTGTTTTCCTCCTGTCTCTTTCCCTCCACAATAATGAATTGCAAGGGTGTAGTGGGGAGAATTGTGAAGCTAAATTAATGCCTTTGTTCTAAGCCTCCTGACCAAGAAATAATGATTGTAAGGGGAACAGAATCATTTTGCTAGAAGGCAATAGAATTAGTGCAAAAGGCAGCTCTTTAACTTTTGAATTTTACCACAGAAACAGATACTGGAAGGGAAGGGAATTTTCACAAAGAAAGAGGTCATTGGCAGCTAAAGAGATTGTCCTCAGATTGTTTAAAATTGCTAGAAAGAAGCAGGACTTGTTAGAGTGTTTTTGAGAGTCTGTAAGTACTTTGAAGAGGCCATTGAAAATCTGGGGAAAGATGAGGATGCTCCAATTAATTGAAGTGGTTTGGATAAGCTATTGAATCAATATTTTCATTCCAAAGCATTGGTCTGCTGAATCTCCTTTCTTCTCTTCTCTTTCCATCTTTCCTACTCTTCCCATAGCACTAAATAAATAGTGCCAACCAAGGCAAAACTGGGTACTTATCTTTATTAAAAAACTTCCTTCCTTTTCCATGAATATGATGGTCTCTGACAAAAACATATGTCTAATTGTCCCTGGAAAGCTCAAGTTCTAAACTCCCCATTTCTCCCACTCTTCCCCCTTCCCCAACACCTTCCTTCATTCAAACTCAGTTCTCAAGGGACTGATAAAATAATCTGCACTAATACATAATGATTATTAATACTTTTATTCCCAGGAAGAACATTGACATTTTCCTAAAGTTTTAGAATCTTAGAAGTGAAGATGATCTTAGAGGTAATCTAAATGAAACTGCTGATTTTACAGATAAAAAAATAAATCTGGGCCAGAGAAATACCAAGATTCCCTTAAGGTCATTTTAAGTCATTAATCGTGGAGATATCACCAAAACTAGGGATCTCTATTGTAAGTTTGATCATCTTGCCATTGTCATACTGCCTCTTTTGGCAATAGTTTTCTGGAGACAATGAAATAATTATATTAAGATTTTTCAGGAGCTATAGCTCACAGACCAGTAGTTGGATCCGAGGCACCCCTGAAATCACACTAAATAGGCTTCACATGGTTTCCTGAAAGGTAAATGGTTTTTTAGTGAAGACCTGAGACTACCTGTCTATTTAGCTTACTATTTGTTTGGCATTGGGCAAGTCACTTAATAGCTCCAGGCCTCAGTTCTTTCATCTGTAAGCTGGGATTTGGACCCACATGACCTCTAAAGTCCCTTTCAGAACTAAATTGCTGATCCCCTTTTTTCCTACATGTAGGCAAACTTTCTTGTAAATTTTTGATTTATTTGTTTATTTATTTATTTATTTATTGCTGAGGTGATTGGGGTTAAATGACTTTCCCAGGGTCACCCAGCCAGGAAGTATTAAGTGTCTAAGGTAAAATTTGAACTCAGGTCCTCCTGACTTCAGGGCTGGTGCTCTATCCATTATACCAAATAGCTGCCTGTGTAAATACTTTGTGACTGAACATGTGGTTTTCTGACATATCCTGCAACAATAAGAAAAAAATATCCTTTCCATTAATTTCTTATATGTATTCTTTCTTCTTTCTTTAAGTTGAATGACTATCCTGTATCAACATTTTCTTCCCCTTAAGGCTATTTCTATAAAGCCTTTAATGGCCATAGCTTTTGGAAACTATCTAAATGCAAAATAAAATGGATTGAGGAAGGGGATGAAAGAATAAACAAGTTTCATTTTTTTTCCCTTTCTAAAACAAGTATTTGTTCTCATTCTGCTGCATTCTAAGTAGAATGGGCTAATTAAAAATAAGCAAATTTATTTATTAAATCAAATAGAAGAGATTAAAAAAATGAGTAGGGCATTCTATTCTCTGTGCCTGATGATATAGGTTTGATTGGGTTACATACTCCAGTGATTCAGTTTCACAGATGTCACAAAAGAAATTTTCTAAAGACTTTCACAGAAATTGCTTTAATTCCTTCCTTCCTCCCTCTCTCCTTTCTTTCCTTCCTTTGTTTGTTCCTTCTCTCCCTCCCTTCCTTCTTTTCCCTCCCTTTCTTTCTCTCCTTTCCCTCTTTCTCTTCCTTCCTATCTCCCCCTCTTCCTTCCTTCCTTCCTTCCTTCCTTCCTTCCTTCCTTCCTTCCTTCCTTCCTTCCTTCCTTCCTTCCTTCCTTCCTTCCTTCCTTCCTTCCTTCCTTCCTTCCTTCCTTCCCTCCTTCCCTTCTTTTCTTCTTTTCCATCAATACAGTGAGTTCTTTTCAGCAAAAATTAAATTCAATTTTATTCAAAAAACATTTCATATGTACCTACTCAGATTATTGAGAACCTCAGTTATCCAAATCATAGCTATCACAGAAAATATCTTAGTGAAAAAAGCATGTAAGCCATAAAAAGCTGTCATAAAGCCCAGATACTGTCCTTCTTAAGTGAGAGCCAACTCAGAATTGACAGAAAAGGCGAAAAAATATCAATTGTCACAAAAAATGCAGTTGTCTAGGGCAAACAATTTAAGAAAAAGATAATCTACCTCATTAAATTGCTATATTAGAGAACAGTGCAATCATTGATATTTATAATTATATTCTGATAATAATTTCCAATATTTATAAAACACTTCAAAAATTGTTTCCTTCATGAAATTTATATTACTTTTCTTTACCAGTATATTCTTTTCCCCTTAGAGTATTCATTTATAATAAAGAATAAATCAAAAAAAGAACAAAAAAGCAGTTCAGGAAAATAAACTAATATGTCAACTTGGTCTTACATATATCTACTTCCACACTTATAGCTTCCCACCTCCGCAGAGAAGGGAGAGGGATACATTTTCCTTTTTTTTTTTCTCAGCCAAAGTTGGACATAGCATTCATTTTAAAAAATTTTATCATTCTTTCCACTTATCTTGTTGATTGTCATCATTGCTATCGTGTCTCTGTGCATCATCAGTTTATATGACTCTTCATATATTCTCTGTATCTTTTATAGTTATATTTCTTATGGTGCAAGAATATTCCATTATATTCATGAGCCACAACTTCTTTAATTATTTCCTCAACAATGGGTATGCATTTTGCTATTACAAAAAAATGCTGGTATAAATATATTGCTGAACTTGGGACATTTCTATCTTTGACTACCTTGGGGTACAGTATGTGTCCAACTCAGGGATATCTGGACTGAAGGGTTTGAATATTAATTGCTTCTTTGTATAATTACAAATTGCTTTCCAAAACTGTTATATCAAGTCATAGTTCACTTGTGTTAATATACCTATAGCGCCACAGCCAAAATTATTCCCAACTTTTGTCATCTTGTCAGTTTGTCAACTATTCTCTTCTTGATTTCTCAACTTTGACAGTTTGCTTAGTGTTAGGTGAAACATCTGAATTTTTCTTGTTTATATTTGATTATTAGTGATTCAGAACAGTCTTTTATGTGGTTGTAAATAGTTCACAGTTCCTTTGAAACTTATTTTTTTAATGCCCTTTGATCATTTAATTATTGATCTTAACATTTATGTGCTAGTTTCTAGTATATTTCAAACATCAGACCTTTATCAGAAACACTTCCTTACTCTCCTCCCCACCTCCCAACACCTTCCCCCCAAGCTTCCCTTCCTATTTTGCTTGTATTGATTTTGTTCAAGAATTTTTTTTTTAATTTCACATGGTCAAAATTATTTGCTTTCATCTTTTTGGATCTCTTGTTTCTTGTTTGGATAAGAAAAATACTCTTCCTAATCATAGCTATCAAAGTAATGTATTCAGACTTATTTTTATATAATTTGAAAATTTATCAAATTCTCCCTGCCCCACAAAATGAAAGAAATGTGAATACTGTCCTAATTTTATTGATGTGGAAACTGACATGGAGCCACAATAGATATTTCATCTTTGTAAACTGCTACAAGTTCAAAATATTCCCCTTCCCTCCCCTGATGCTCTAGTCCAGTCTCTCACTTTATTGTTAGGGGTGTTACTGCTAATAAATGATATTGAATATATCACTATTGAGAAAAGAGAAATTCATTGAAGACTAAATGTTATTAAAAACAAAGTTGTTCTTAATTAAGACTAAAATAATGTCAAGGGGTCTGAAAAAAGGGTAGTATTAAAGAAACTCTCTGAAACATTCTTTTTTGGTTAGAAACAAATATTCAATTCAATTCAGATTTATTATCTCCTATGATGTGCAAAAACACCACCAGTCAGTAGGGGATACAATCCCAAAACTGTCCATAACATCCTTATGACATTTATATTCTATGTTTGTTCATCTTTCCAACAAATGTCCTAGAAATGGAGTAAGATATGCTGTTTGATAAGGCAGGGAAATATAATTTATCTTATAAAAAAGGTTTATATGAAAATGTATTTGTTAAATGTTTTTTTTTTGCAAAAGTAAGCCTCAGTCATCCGGGATAATTAGGTAGGGAGATTCACTGATGATGTCAGATAAGTGTAATGTTAGAGTATATTTGAGTTTTTGGCCTTTGTGCTTTCTAATCAATGCTAAAAAAAACACACAAGGGCCTTTATTCTGTAAAATACGGATTACAAGTAGGCTTAAAAAAATCTGTAAAATTTATCCACAAAATTTTTACCAGAGTTATTCATTCGTGGCTCTCAAATGACTATGGATAAAGAAATTAATAATATTTTCCACTTTTATTAAAATTCTTAATCCTGAAGAGTGAAATTCCTTTGGGTCTGCCTTAATCCCCTCCAGGCACTAGGCCAGTATATTTGTGCTAATTTATCTGACTTCTCACCTGCCACTCAGATGATGAGCACAGAACTAGCTGCCTCCCAGTGGTTCACAGGATTATTAAGAAATACATTTTTAAAACAATTCTACTTGAGTTGGATAGGTGTTAAAGCTGATCAGCTTCCTCCCACTACTTGCTAATCCTTCAGACAGATCAGATGTGAAAGAAAGAAGGAAAGCAAGCAGAGCTTGATGTGTGGCAAGCCTGTAACACAGGATCCCATGAGTTCAGGGCCTGGACAGAGAGGCCTTGCTCCAACCCACCATATGCTGTGCAAGGACATGGCAACACTCCCCTCTCAGACCTACCCTTGGGTGATAATCGTTTTAGAGGGAGAGATTGTGAGAAACCAATTAAACTTCCCCCTCTCTGACAGGGTAACCTCCTGGAAGCCAGGAGCTGTGCTAGTGCTCCTGTTCTCCCAGTAGGTTGCAAATTGCTCAGAGTGAATAAATACATTTGTTCACTTTTCAAACTGTGACAAACCACCTGGTCTCTTGTGTTGCTCCCGGAGTGAGGAAGGCGGACTCCAGCTCTTCTTTCTGAACTCTAGCCCATAAAAATGCTTCACCGCTCTCACAGCTATTTTTGCAAGGACATCTGTTGCCAAAAGAGAATTTTAATTAAGCAAAAACACATCTCTGTTTTGTCCGCGGCAAGGAGGCTTGAGAAAGCTTTCTTGTCTCAGATGCATGCTAAATCTGGATAAATGGAAGTCTGAAGGTATTCCTTAAGGGTCTTGACAGTTTGGTCCAAGGGACACAACAAATTTTTCCACAGGAAGGAATATGTTGGAAGTGCGTGTTTTGCCCTTTTTCAAAATAAGGCCTTGCCTGCATTAATAATTAATTGTAGGTAATCTAATCTGACATGTTATCCCACGGTTTGATAAAGTCGAAAGCTATTTCCACAAGGCAACCTGCCAGGTCTTCGCTCTGGTCCAATCTTCTTCCCAGGTGATATTCATCATTTTAACATCATGCTTCCAATATGCCACATTAACACATAAATTAGAGGTCCTGGCACTTTACTTGCTATTATAACTAGTCTAGAGAAAATCATCCAATCAGGGGCAAAACAAGATCTGAAGCAATAAAGAAAATCCCTAAGCAGGGTGGTGGGCATTAATATTGTATATACACTGCACAAGACTGGGGTTTGGGAAGAAGGACCTTTCTCTGGTTTTCATAAAAATGAAAATGTGCCCGGCGGTGGATTTTCTTTTTCTTCCACTCCCTCTGCCCCCCCTTTTTTTTTCTTCCTTCAAACATTGGTTGAATGACACAGTTAAAAATGCCTGGAATAGAAACTGACTCTGTAACTGTAACTGTACACTTTTCCAATCCCTTAAGTGCCTGAAGGGGTGTCCACTTTGGAGGCATGGGCATATCCCAGGGACTGATAACGCGAGGGGTGCTTTTAAGTGAGAGGCTCGGGAGGGCAGGTCATTTCAGGGGCGGAATGAATTACCTGATAACATTAAGATTGCGCGGGGCCACTCCTGTTATTGGCTGGGGGTCACTGGCTTGCCCTCCTCCACCGGAGGGAGGGGACTTCATCTCAGCTAAGGCCAAGGATCACATTTCCAGATAGGAGGTGCTTACTTGGCAAGAATCTGCCTCACGTTGAGAAGCCGAAATCAAAGGTCCCGTGTCATTCATTCAACCCAGATTTTTTTTTTCTTCCTGCTTTGGGACCTGTCCAGTAATATAATACTTACTTCTTGGGGTTTGCCATCACCCCCCCAAAAAAAAAGAAACAACTCTTTCTTTTCCTTAAACCCACCCACAACCACCCACACATTCAAACACATATGCATAAGCACCCACAATTCCTTTTCTGTTCTATTCTGAAACCAGAGTTCTTTAATTTTTTGAGGGTCAATAAAAATTAATACTTATATTTCAACATAAATGTAATCTTATGTATTTTATTTCATATATTTAAAACAGTTTTGAAAAGGAATCCATAGATTTCACCAAATCGTCAAAAGGTTCATTACACACAAAATCTTTATTCTATACACACATATAATGCATATATATGCATACATGTACACATATGTATACTTGCATGTACATATTATATACATACACAGATACATATGTGTGTTTACATGCAAACACACACCAGAAAATATTCTTACAAGACTTTTCTGGATCTTTGGTTAAAATGTTATTCTCTCACCCAAGTTCAAGTTCAGCCTCAGACATATACTAGCAGTGTAACCCTGAACTATGTGATTTCTGTTGGCTTCAGTCTCATCAATTGCAAAATAGGGATAATAACACCTATTTCTCAGGGTTATTGTGAGGATCAAAGGGGATTTTTGCAAAGTGCTTACCAAAATGACTAGTTTAATAGCACAGTGAGTTTAATAGGTAGGAACTATATAAATGCTATTATTATTAATAGTAATATAATTATTGTTAGACTATTGCTCTGGACAAATCACTTAATTGCAATCTGCCTCAGTTTTCTGATCTGTAAAATGGAGTTAATAGCTCCAACATCCCATAATTACTGTGATGCCCAAATAAATCAATATCTGTAAAGTGCTTTGTCAACCTTAAAGTGCTAAATAAATGCTAGTTGTTATTGTTCTTTTTTTCTTTTTTTTTTTCCTGACTCCAACTCTAGAACTCTATTCTAGAAGAAAAGTTGGGTCAAGAAGAACCAAATGTAGTACTTGTGCTTCTGCCTATTTATTTCCTATTAGTCTAGAAGTTCAGTGACCTTTCTCTATCCATCTTGGTTTCCCTTAGCCCAGTGAGTCCTTCTCAGGCCAACTCTGTGAACTTCATACAAATTTCCTGAAACAACTGTGTGAGCTGTTTCCTGAGATATTAAGATTAAAAGCAGCAAGAATCCTTGATGATTTTCATTGAGAGAGTAGAAAAAGGGTTAAAAAGTAATGCTCTATTTTATTTCTTAAATAATTACTAATCCCTGTTATGATGGGATGCAGAAAGGTAATTTTTCAGTTCATTGTCTTACTTTTACACTGGGTTTTTTCCTAGCTTCAATCAGTTTTGCAGGGAATCACTTGGGGGGATGGAATTCCTGAAGATTTTATCCTGCCAACATTTTCTTTGGAATATTTTCTTCTATAAATATTTGCCCATTTCATATTGTCTTGTCCTAAAGCTAGAAAATTCCAAACTTCTATTCCACTAATCCTTGTAGTTCACAAATTCCTTTCCACAGCATAGGATTATAGACTTGGAATTTGTTGGTCTTTTATTCAAACCTCTTAATTTTACAAATGAGGAAACAAAGACCCAAAGAAATAAAATTATTTACCCAAAGTCATAGAGGTAGTAAATAACAGAGCTGGTGTTTGAACTCAAGTCCACTGTGGATTATTCCAAATCCAGTTTTAAAAAAAGACATTTTTATTGACAAATTTTGTTTATAACACAGTAGACCATTATTAATAGACAACAATAAAAAATATATTCTTGCTCAACAACATGGAAGAATAATTGATAGTATGGCACAATGGATAGATTAATGGATAGATAGGTCCTAAGCCTGAAGTCTGAAAAACTCATCATCCTGAGTTCAAATCTGGCCTAAGACAATTTTTTTATTCATTTTCAAAAAGGAGCAATGACGGGTGATGTCTTGAGTCATGTATGACTTGGATTTAAATGAGGCATCATTTATAATGTCATATTATATATGTATAATATGTCATCAGTCTCACTCTCTCTCTCCGAGTCATTAAAGTTCATTGGCAGGACAAAAGTTAAGATGGCTGATGATGACCTGGAATAAAATGGATCACCTCTGTATATTCGGTGACTAACCCAAGTTCAAGTAGTCCATAGCACCTGCTCTAACTACTTTTATGGTCATTGGAACAAATTGTTCTCCTCTGTCCATTCTCAAGGGGAAGTCTTCATATACTTGGGGTCAATCTGCACATATTCTGTTTTTTTTAATTCTTTATCACTTCATATACCTCTTCCCATATTCCCCTAACTCATAAATGAGTTTGAGAATCTTTAGTTACCCTTAACCTGGTTTAGCCTGTCTGATGAATGGTTTACAGCATTCTGAACTCTGTGTGTGCTACAGTTGCTTGGAACCATAGGAGAGAGCTGGGTGAAATCAGGTGGACAGCAAAGGTGGATAAGCAGCTCTGAAAAGGACTTGGCAAACCCTGTGATCCTGAGCAAGTTACTTAGTTCTGCTTTACTTTTCTCATCTGTAAAATGAGCCAGAAAATGAAGTGTCAAAGCATTTTAGTATCTTTGACAAGAAAAGCCCAAGTGGGGTCACAAAAAGATAGATGTACCTGAAATGAGGGAACAATAACAAATTGTTTAGCAGACTTTTTTTTTATTAAAGCTTTTTATTTTCAAAATATATGCATGGATAATTTTTAAACATTAACCCTTGCAAAACCTTGTGTTCCAAACTTTTCCCTTCTTTCCCCCACCCCCTTCCCAGATGGTAGATAATCCAATATACATTAAACATGTTAAAATAAATGTTAAATCCAGTATATGTATACATATGTATACAATTATCTTAGCAAATTGTTAAAACAAAGCATGTACTTTAACATACTAGTAGTAATACTACCCATTGTGTTAACCAGGGTAATTTATTGTTGGCATTTTGTTGTTCTCATTTAGTTGTGGTCAGTCTGCATGTATTTTTACTTTTTTTATTCTTCCCATATTTCTCTAATTTCTTAATGTGACAATATGGGAATGTTTGGATTTGGTCTTTTTGGTGTTTTATAAAAAATACATGAACATGTAGTCCTTTTTGGCTTCTAGTCTATTGCATGGTAGTTTGGAAAGACTTACTATCAGCTTTGTATGCTGTCCCATCTCCCTTGGTACTTAGATGCTGGTAAAATGGGCTGGATTTAGCCTCTTGCTTTTCAGTGGTTACAAAATCTTAGATGCAGAAACTTCTGTTGTCTGCCACCAATACTTCAGGGGGCATCTCTGTCACTGATATGCCAGTGGCCTTCTGAACTTTCTTAACTCTTAAGTTCATTACCAATCCCGGATATGTCCACCATGGTTTACTAAGATCAGGAAAGAATAAATACAAAATCAAGAATAGTGAGGAATCAAACATTAACTTGTTTGATTAAGTAGATTGACTGACTAACCCCTTCCCCTTTTCCCATTACCACACCTAGCTCTAATTGCCACTTGATGGGATCAGAATTATAATGGGATAGAGGATTTGGTACTTCCTTAACCCTCACTGGAATTGTACCTTGTCATCTGGTGAGCCTCAACCAAAAAGTCCCACTAGGATCTGGCTCCTGTTTTAAAAAGGTCCCTGGGGTATCAGCTCTTCTACAAATCCCTGGTCATGGCTGGAAATAGAGTTTCCCTTTCCCCCAAACCCTCTCCTCCTAATAAGTTTCAAAAATGGACTAGAAATAGATACGGCATGTCTGCAGATGCCCCAAGGGTAGAGGAAAGGCCATGTTATAATTATATTCATCAATACTTGAAATACAATAAAATAATATTCTATTCACATATATCTAGTCATTAGGTATAGAGATTGCTTCCAACTTTTTTTCAAAATTCCAAATAATGCTGTTGTAAATATTTTTGTATAGATTTATCTTTTCTTCTTGTCAATAACCTCCTATTAGAAGGATTATTACATTAAAGGATATGGATAATTTTATGAATTCTCTGATAGAATTACATGTTTCCCAAAGTAGTTAGAGCTCCATAAAACAATAAATGAGGATGCCTGTTTTTCCATAGTTTCCCCAGCACTGAATGTTTCCATTTTTGTCATATTTGCTCATTTAATTGGAATTCAAAAAATTTGCATTATCTGATTATTGGTAATTTTGAATACTTTTCAGATGTTTTTTGATAATTCAATTTTGTTCTTTTCAAACTGCATTCTTTGGTTACTTATCAATTAGAAAACAACTTTTAAAACTTCCTAATTTGTATCTATTTTTCTACTGGGTTTAGATACCAAATTTTCATCTGAGATTTAAATTAATAATTTTTCCCAGTTAGCATTTTATCATATTATTCTAGAGGTATTGCTTTTACTTTTATAGAAATATTTTATATGGTAAGCGTTGTCCTCTACATATACCTAAGAGCTGTCTGTGAAACTTAAAGGAACTTAAAGAGCTCTTCTTTCTCCAAAGAAAATTTTAATTTCTGTCAGGGAGTATAAATAAGAAGTTGGGGACAGAAGCTCTCTAATTGCTCTCCTTAGAGAATGGTGGGTATCAGGTTAGAAGTATATGTTTCTGATCCCTTGAATATTTGTAATCTAGAGAATGTGATTTTCAGACTCATTCTAATTTCTGATCACTGTTTCATTAACAAGAGAAGTTGGACTCCAAATACTATATCTTAGTCTCCTCCAAAGCCATCTGGGTCCACTGACCAGATATAGATCATGAGGATTGGCGATGACTCTGGATGAAATATGAAATCTTGGCCTAATTAAGCCAAGGTCTTTTTTTTAAAGTTTTTTATTTACAAAACATATGCATGGATAATTTTTCAACATTGACCCTTGCAAAACCTTCTGTTCCAAATTTATCCCTCCTTCCTCCCACCCCTCCCTTAGATGGCAGGTAGTCCAATACATGTTAAATATGTTTATATATGTATATATTAAATCCAATATATGTATACATAGTTATACAACTCTCTTGCTGCACAAGAAAAATTGGATCATGAAGCAAAAAAAAAAAAAAAAAACAGAGGAAGAAAACAAAATGCAAGCAAACAACAACAGAGAGTGAGAATGCTATGTTGTGGATCACACTCAGTTCCCACAGTCCTCTCTCTGGGTGTAGATGGCTCTCTTCATCACTGAACAATTCAGAATTAAGCTAAGATCTTTAAAAGATCTCAGTTTGACTGAGGCAACACCCATTCAGTGATCAAGGCTAAATAAGAAATGAGGTAGAGAATGGTCTCTTTTACTTAGTATAAACAAAAAAAAAATCCAATCTGGAAGGGGAAAACCTTTATCCACATAGAACCAATTATTCTTTACATTCATTCTTTTTCCCCCCAGGCAACTGGGGTTAAGTGACTTGCCCAGGGTCACACATCTAGGAAATGTTAACTGTCTGAGGACCAGATTTGAACTCAGCTCCTCTTGACTTCAGGGCTGGTGCTCTATCCACTGAGCCACCTAACTGCCCTTTACATTCACTCACTCAATCAAGTGAATTGTGGGCAAGTGGGATTTGACCTAGTATCTATTGTTGGTCAATAGTTATACAATGAACACACATAGTGAACACCAAAGAAACACATTTATCCAAATAACAAAACAGAGATCAGAAAAAAGTGCACATAGGACAATAAGACAATTAGTGAGTACTGGATTTGGAATCAGAAAGATTCATCTTTATGAGTTCAAATCTGGCCTCAGACTTGCCATGTGAAAGAGTTCTCTCATTGGGAGCAAGGTGATTCAGCTTAACAAAGGGAAGGAAGGAAAGAGGAGGAAAGGATGAGGAGGAGACAGAATAGGAGAAGAAGGAGCAGGAGGAGGAGGAAGAGGGGGAGAGAAAGACAGAGAAAGACAGAGACACACAGAGACACACACAGACACACAGACATAGTGAAAGAGACAGAGACAGACAGACAGGCAAAGACAGAGACAGAGAGGAGAGAGGCAGAAAGAGACAGAGGCAAAGAGATCTAACCCAAGAACAAGTTCCATAAGTATCAAATTGGGGATAGGGACATGATGGAGACTGCCAGCTCTCTCATGTTGGCTTCTTTCTAGTTTTCCTTCTATAACCTGCAGTGGGATTGGTATTTTCCATCTTTTTTTTTTCTGGAAGCTGCAAGCCAGAAGTCCCCCAGATGACTGCAGAAACTAAAGAGCCAAAGAGGATTTAAAGAAAATTTGAAGAATTGTCCTTTTTATTGCTGTCATCAACTTTACCCTGACCTTCACTCAGATTTAGGCCACTGATCTCCACCAATAAGGAAAGTCTCATTCTAGTGGGTTTGGGGAGCGGGGTTAAATTTATATAACTATATATTTTATCTTTTACAGTTTCTTTTGCTATATTGAATTAAAAACAATTCCCCTTGGACTTCTAAATCGAGATGGTGAAGAAAAGTCAACAACTTCCCTGAGATCTCCCCCAAACCCTCTGAACACCTTTAAATAATGCCACAAAACAATTCCTGTAACAGCAAAAATTACAAAAGGACAAAGTGAAATAATTTTCCAGTCAAAACCAACTTAGGTTTTTGGTTGTAACAACAAAGGCTATGCTAGCACAGAACAGGCCCCAATAAACCAGGAGCAGGGCTTGGGAGCCCCTGAATCAGCAGGACAGCAGCTACTTCTAGAATTGTCAAACTCACAAACTGGTCAGAAGAAGATTAATGGGTTTCTTTGCTAGTCACTGACGCACAACTCTGTTGCTTTGCCCATACTTGAATCTATGTCAGTCTAGAGTAGCAGTCCCATGGGGAGGAGTAGCACTAGCACACCAGAGCTTATGGCTAGCAATGGATCCTCATCATAGTTTCAGAGCAAAAATGAGTATTTGTGGTCACTCATAGAGCATAGCAGGGGCCAGGATAGTAATAAATACACCTCTCCTTAGATCATACCAGCTTGGAAGAACTGAAAGCTTACAGGTTCCTAGAATATCTTTGAAAACAGATGTACAAAACACTTGAAGTTTCAATATAATCTCCATCCTGGAAATAGACACTTATTTTAATAAAGAAACAAAAGTCAAACAATAGACTGGTAAAATGATGAAGTGACCAAAAAAAAATTCTGACTATCAAAAGCTACCATAATGCAAGGAAGATCAAAAAACACAACTAAGTCAAAACTCCTATATCCAAATTATCCAAGAAATAGGAGAAGGGGGTGGTGCTGATACAAAGGAGGGGGGTAGTCAGAAGCAAAACATTTTTGAGAAAGGATAAGGGGAAAGGAGAGATAATAGAATAAACATGATGGGAGGGATACAGGGAAAAATAATTAGCAATAGTAATTATGAAAAAAAAACTAAAGCAAGTTTCTCAAATAAAGACTGCATTTCTCAGAGAACTGAGTCAAATTTATAAAAAAGAAGACATTTCTCAATTAATAAATGATTAAAAAATATAAATGATTTTCAGATGATATAATCAAAGCTATCTATAGCCACATGAAAAAATTCTCTAATTTACAGTTGATTGAAGAAACACTAATTAAAACAATTCTGAGATACTATCTCTTACCTATTAGTTTGGCTACTAGGACAGAAATGCAAAATGACAAATGGTAGAAAGGATATAGGAAAAATGAGACATTAAATGAGATATTGTTGGTACACCATTCTGTACAGCTCAAACTATGCCCAAAAGGTTATAAAATCATGCATACCCTTTGACTCAATAATACCATTCCTTGTACTGTAACCCAAAAGAGACAAAAACAAAAATAGAAAGGACCTTTATATACAAAAATATTTATAGAAGCTCTTTTTGGGGGTCAAAGAATTGGAAATTGAAGGGATGCACATCATTTGGGGAATGGCTGAACCAACTGTGTTATGTGGAAAACTATTGTGCTGTAAGAAATAATGAATGGGATGCTTTCAGCAAAACCTGGAAAGACTTGCATAAGCTGAATCAAAGTGAAAAATAATATGTAAAAAGTAATAGCAATTTTGTCAGATGATCAGCTGTGAATGACTTAAGCAATTCTTAGCTGTATAATGATCCAAGACGACTCTGAAGGACTCATGATGAAAAATGCTATCCATCCCTATACAATGTCTAAACAGAGACTGAAGCATACATTTTTGTTCTTTAAAATTTTTCTTATTTTTTATTTACTTATTTATTTTTGTTTTCTTTCACATGTTTATTATGGAAGTGTTTTACATGACTACATATGTATTATCTATATTGGATTGCTTATCTTCTCAAGGGGAGGGAGGGAGAGAATTTGGAACTCAAAATTAAAAAAAAAAACTAGTGTTAAAATTGTTTTTTATGAATAGATGAATTTTTAAAATTTTATGAATGGAAAATTTTTAAAAATTTGTCCAGAGATGTGAAAAATGTAGTCTTCTGGTTGTCTTTCCCATACTTCTAACTCCCCCCACCTTTCTCTTCTTCCTTTCTTCTCTCTCTTTTTCTCATTCTTCTTCTCCATCCCTCTTATTCTCAACTATTTTTAACTCTGATCTCCTACCACATACTGGTTGTGTGATCCAAGATAAGTCCTTTAATCTCTTAGTAACTTCATGAAATTCTCAAAAATTTTAAAGTGCAGAGGAGGTGATGACATATATTGGAATAAGGAATTTCCTCACCTAGGAATTTACTCTACCCTGTGAAATCACACTTCTGGCCCAAATACTATCAACTTAGAATATTATAGATATAATTTAATGGACATTTCATTTTCTCCAATCTGCTATTCAGTTTTTCCAGTTATCTTTTTGAGTAATAACTTCTTTCTGTAGTAATTGGTAATTTGGGATTAACTGGAGCCTATTTTACCATGTAAGATTTTCTATGTCTTGTTGATCTTTTCTGTTGCACTGATCTATTTTTCTTCTTTTTTTTAATCTAATACCCACTATATTTTTTATAATTGCTGCCTTTTAATATACCAAGAAAAATAACTTAAATTATTCCCCATTTTTCCTATTTCCTCCTGCTTTCTCTTGATCTTTCAAATCTTTTTGTTCTTTGTATGAATATATTTCATAATGCTGAAAGGTATCCTAGTGATATTTTAATAAGTTGTTAATTTTTTATTAGTTAAGGAATAGGTAGTATTCCATATAGTATTATGGCCAAGTTAGGAACAGCAACTCTCTGATTATTTAAATCTTTATATTTGTAAGAATGTTGTTATAGTTGTATTTATATACATTTTAACTATCTCATGGTAAGTTAGATACTAAATGTTTAAAGACATTTTGGTATAATTTTGAACACATTATTTTGAAATAATTCCTTTATTGTTCAGTTTTGTTATTTTTGTTTACATATGTATAGATACACAAATATACTGACCTATATACATACATATATTATATATATGTATATATATATAGGCAATTTTCTAAGATTATAAGTTACATAGCAGATGCCAATCTGCATTATTACAAAGAGTGCACACAGCAGGAGTTTCTGATGGTAATGAAATCAGTTCAATATAAAGAATTAGCAAATTTATTTTTTATCCTGTTACTTTGCTGATATTTTGTTGTGTTTTTAATTTTTTTAAGGAAATCATTGAAATTGTTGTTTCCTTTATGATGATGCCATTAATTAATCTTTTTTTCTTTTTTTATCAGGATAGGTAGTATTTTTAATACTCAGGTTGAATGACAGTAATGGACATCTCTTCTTAACCCTGATCTTATTGGGAAACCTTCCAATGTCATTTTTTAGAAATAACTTTAGGTCTTGATTTTGTGTAGGTATTTTTTGCAGTAAGGAGAGATACTTTAATTTCCTTGTAGCTTTTAAAAAACACAAAACGTATCAGATGGTTTTTTTTAGCATACTAATAAAGTCATATGGTTTTAGTGTTTTATTATTATGACTTATTATGCTAATTGATTTTCTAAGGTTGAATCATCTTTGCATTTCTAGTACAACTCCAACTTTATATTTGAGGTTATAAACATTGTTTGATTTTTTCCTTCCATCACATCCTCTTATATTGCTCATTTTTACTAGCACAAGCTGTAATACAGCTTGTTTTGCTGGTATTAGTCCAATCCTAGACTATGCACATGCATATACACATTGAATGTACATTCCCACCTTCTCCTATCCTAGGAGTCTATAGTTACCAATGTAATCTTTTAAAAACTCATACAGTATGGTTTAGTGCTTTCTCTCTCTCATTTCTGTCTCTCTCTTTCACTCTCCTTGCCTCACTCTCCCTTTTTTCCCCGCCTTGTTCCTTCACCTCTTTATTAACTTTGTTCTTCATCTGTGAAACCCACATTCAAGGTATAACAACTCCCTATCTCATCCTTCTCCTGAAGGTAATCTATTTCTATCCATCCCATTTCTATGGGTTTTCTCTTTCAGTTCTAAACCACTGCTTCTTTTCTGTGTAACTTCAAAAAGATATCTTTTTTCTTTTTCTTATAGAATATCAAGCACCATGAATCACCAAAAATTTATTCACTCCTAACTATAAAGTCTTGTTTATTTCCCTAAGATTCTACTGAATGCTGGTTTACATGTCAAAAAACTCAGTTCAAAATTGACTTTTTTAAAAAGGAATCTTTTAAAACTATTGTTTATTATAAAGGAAAATGCTTGGTTTTGCTGAATAAGCAATTTTGTCAAGTGTTTTACCCCATCCAGTTATGTCATGATGTTGCAATATTTGTCCTGGACATAAACTAAATTTCATGTCACTCTCAATTTTCCTTACTGATGTTATCACCCAGTTTTTAGGCTTCTTCACCATTCCAACCACAATATCCGTTTGACATTAATATTTACATAGATATGATGGTAGCTGTGTGAATGGAGAGAAGGGTTCAGATTCCAGAGATATTATGGAGGTACAATCAATGAGAAGTGACAAGTTGAGTATGTAATATGATGGCGAGTAAGGAGTTGAAGATAACTACAGGATGGAGAACCTGGGTTTCTGGAAAATGGTGGTATCTATAAACAGAGATGGTGATGTTTGGAAGAAAGGAAGATTTGAAATAATGAATTTTGGTTATGAACATGTTGACTTTGTGATGTATCTAAGCCATGTAGTTTGAAATGTCTGATAGGCAGTTGGTGATGTAGGACTAAAGCTCAGAAAACAGACTGCATTGGATATATAGGGTGTTCCCAAAGTCCCAGTGCAGTTTTAAGACTTAATAGCCTAAATAATTTTAAGGCATTAATGTTTAAATTTTAATAGTTTTAAGTTGTTAAAATTTAAAGCTGCACTGAGATTTTTGGGACACTATAGATTTATGTGTTTACCTTCTCACTTTACCATCATGCAGATGTTTTTAATCTGGGTTTGTGTCCTGGTTTATTCCGCTCCTTCCCCCTCTACCCCCATCCATAACATTATTTGATACTTTGGCTTCCATGACATTCTCTTTTCTGGCTTTACTTCCATGTTTCAGATTTCCCTTTTCTGGTCTTTTTCATCTTCTGATCTCCTAAAGCTCTGTCTTCAGTTGCCTTTCTTCTTTTACATTTATTCTCTTGGTGTTCTCAACCTTTTTCATGACTTTGTTATCATGTCCTTGAAGATAATTTCCAAATCTATTTGTCCAACCTCAATCTTTCAGTTGAATTTTAGTCCAGAACTTTCAAATACTTTTTGGGATAGTACATGTATATCTTGTTGACTACTTTAATTCGACATCATTAAAATTAAATCACAATCTTGTCATCAAAATCTTCCCTTCATGAATTGTACATGTTTAACATATATTGAATTACTTACTGTCTAGGGGAGGGAGTGGGAGGAAAGAAGGGAGAAAAAAATTTGGAACACAAAGTTTGCAAGAGTGAATGCTGAAAACTATCTTTGCATATATTTTGAAAATAAAAAGCTATTATTGAAAAAAAATCATCCTTTCATTCTAGCTTTCCCATTATATAAATTGTACTGCTGTGCTCCTAATCACTTGGCCTGGCAATCTTGTATGGTATCCTCTGCCTTAACCTCCACAAGCATGTGTTGATTGGCAGCATCCCATATATCTGTTACAGCCTCTCAACACACATTGCCAACCATCTCTCCTCTTCCCTTTCCTACCTATACCCTGGATCAGGCCTTCCTTATCACTAGCCTATAATATTTTAATAAGTTCCTAATTGTTTTCCCTTCCTCAAGTCTGTTACTTCTTCAATCAATCCAACATAGTTTATACATATGCAATCACATAAAACATTTCTATAAGCGTAATCTTTCTAATGAAATGATTCCTAATCTTTTTGAGGTCATAGATCCCTTTGGCTATCTGCTGAAACTTATGGACCCCTTCTCAGAATTTGTTGTTGTTCAATGTTTTTCTATCGTGCCTGATTCTTCATGACCCCATTTGGAGGCTTCATGGCAAAGATACTAGAGTGTATTGCCATTTTTTTCTACAGTTCATTTTACAGATGAAAAAAAAAAAACAGAGGGAAACAGGGTTAAGTGATATGCTTAACATCACACAGATATTCTAGTGAATATCTGAGATGAGATTTGAACTCATAAAGATATATTCCTGATTTCAGGCCTAGAATTCTATTTACTTGATTAAAAAGGAATGAAATTCACTATAATATATTATGAAAAAAACAAGGTCACAGGCTTTTGGTTAAGAACTCTAATTTATGTCTAACCATACCACTCATTCCCTTCAATGTCAGCCCTTCCCCTTTTTATATTGAATTAAAAACAAAACAAAACAAAACTCCTTTGTGTGTTTAAGATCCTGCAACAGTTGTTTGCAGCCTTTTTTTTAATATAATGATTTCATTTCACTTCCCTTCACATAGTCTAGTTTCGGGTAAACTGGGCCAGTTCTTCCTAAATCTCATCCTATTATCATTTATGTTTATGTATTTTCCCCCTTTTCCCAGTTCTACCTATACCTACCTTGCTCAGATTCTTTCCATCCGTCCATTAAATCTTTTCTGACTCTCCCAACTGAATATGATGTAGTGAATGAATCCCTTGGTCTCTCTTTTGCCCTCATCACATCCCATTCTACTTTATTTGATATTCTTGGAGTATATGACACTTGCAAACTAATTTTAAACTCTTGAAAGTATAATTCTGGATTGTTTTTCATTTTTTCTATAAAAAAAACTCAGCTCAGTTCTTGGCACAAAACTGATGCTTTATAAATATAATGTGCATTTGAATTGTGATGGCATGGTTCAGAGTTGTAAGGTTTTTTTTTTTTTTTTTGTTTGTTTGATTGTTTTTGTTTTTGGTTTTTTTTTTTTTGAGATAATTTCCATAAGAGAGTTTCAACACTGGAGAAAAATGATTCAAGAATAGAAAATTCAGGTCTAGATGGGGGAGGGGAAGTGAATTAGGTAAATCTACATGGGTCAAGTAGCACCCAAACTGGACCTCATAGGAAAAAAAATGATTTCAACATCTAGAGATTTCAGAATCTGGGTATTAACAGCTCAAACACAGAGATAAGAGGATAAATGAAACAAAAAAATTGGTTCAATTTAGTTGGAACATAGAATATATAAAAATAGAGTAAAGTGAAACAGACTAAAAAGATAGTTTGGCACAGATAATAAAGGAGCTAGAATGTCAGATTAAAAAGTTTCCAGTTTGTCTTACAGCAATGGAGAGCCATTGAGGGTTTTTGAACAAAGGAATGATTTGGTACATCTGTATTTTAGGAAAGTTATTTTGTGTGAAGAAGTTATATAATTAGAAGTGTTTTGGAATGTATAAAGAAAGTTTCAACCAAAGTTAAAGATAAATGAAGTCAGTAATTATTGAGCAATCTATCTGCATATCCAATAGACATATAACATGTCTATTAAATGGTATAAGTACATTAAAAAAAAGAAATAGAAATTTTGAACCTTATTTCAGGGATTTTATATGTCACTGTATTGATATATATATATATGTATATATATATATATATATACTTAGTATACTAACAAACTATATTCAATCAACATATAAAAAACAAACAAACCAGAAAATAAATATAGTTCATGAAATTAAATGTAATGTGTGTTGCTACCTTGTAATATGATAGCTGGGAAAGTCTTATCCAAGCTTTTGAGAGCACAAATTAGTTAGCAAAATTAATGTTCATTTCACATTTTTTTGTAGGTAGTCTAACTTCTCTCCCATACTTCCCATTAGAACCTCTCAAGCACCAAGTCTCTTTTGGTAATGTGTATATCAACCTTATCATTTATATGTATATACCTGGAAAGTATACTTCAAAAATAAGTGAACTTATTCACAACATTAAAAAATTTCTCTATTTGCTTTAACTAATGGTTCTAAATATGGATGATGTAGTGCTGGCTGATGGAGCACCTGTGTTTTCTGTTAATTATAAGGCCAAAATTAGCACAAGCAACAGAGAATTGATCTACACCTTGTTGCATCTCAACCTCAGAAGCTGCATTGAAAACACAATCATCTACAAACAAAAGATTACACACCAACTCTCCCTTAACTTTAGTCTTGGCTTGGAGCCTTTTCAAGTTAAAAATGGATGATGATGATGATGATGATGATGATAATAATGATAATAGCTAACATATCTATAGCACTTACTATATGCTAAGCACTGTGCTAGGCCACTTTACAATTATCTCATTTGATCTTTACAATAAATCTGGGAGTTAAGAAGTATTGTTATCCCCATTTTGCTATTGGCAAACAAAAATTAAGTGACTTGCCTAAGCTCACAAAACCAATAAATCCTGAGGTCAAATTTAAACTCCACTTTTCCTAACGCTGAGACAGAAGAAGGTCCCATACCTGGCTCTCTTATTCTCTAGAATACAAATATTCAAGACAGAGTTTCTGAGCTTCAAACTCTGTAAAAGGTAATTCCAGGGAGTCACAAACATGCACAGAGGAAGTTGGACCCTTCAAAACCACTTCCAGGATGGGAGATCATCTATCTTGATCTCTAGACACAATCCATTTGCACCATCTCATTCTTTTGGCTTCTTCAGAACTGAGAACATTGGCCTAGGGATGGCCATCGACAATGCTATTCTTCTGATGCCCTAAATAACCCAGTTCCTAATGAATATATAGTGACTGATTAGAAACAGGTGCTCCCTGCTGGTTGGCCAGTCATTGTCAAGCCTGTTTTTTTGGCTCCTGTATTTCAACACACACAGAGAATGTGTCAACATGAACAACTCTGTGTTCCTGAAGAGATCAATGACTATCTCCTCTACACAGATTTCCCTTTGGCCTTCTGCCTGCTGCTAAGATTCCTACTTCTGTACCTCTTGCCATTCCCCCATTATATTTGCCAGTCTCCGCTCTTTCTCCTACTTTTTAAAGACCTACTCCTCATTCATTGGTTGCAAAAATGTCTTTAATATGAAAATACTGTCTGTTAACATCTCTTCTCAGTCCCTGTCAGGAGATTTAAGGAGTCATCTGAGTAGCTGGAATCTAATCAGGTAAAGCTGATCACAGATGCTAATTTTAACAATGGATTTTGAATTTCCAATCACAATCAAACACCAAGAAATCCTCGTCCTCCTGAAAATAATCATCAGTAGCTTTATGCTACTGTTGATCAGAGTTCAGGAACAGGTTCTCATTGTGAAAATCTTTTTTCTTAGGCTGATCCCTGAATGACACCCTGCACTCAGTTTCTTAGCATAAATTACTTGTTATTTATAAGGGTCAGCTGAAAAGCAGGATTTCGGGATGAGCCTCTATTTGAGAGACGTGGTGAGACCTTTACACCACCCATTATCAGTATTATTTATCATGTGCTATATCATTGCTTTGTATAGTCCTACCTATTATGGATGATGTACTCTCTAACACTATAAATCCTTCAATCATCCATAAGTTCATAATGGTAGGTGGGGAAAAAAAAAAGCTGATTTCTTCATTGCCTGGCCGTGGTTACATCATACGCAGTTAGAACAATGGAACCAGACTGGCTAATTAATATAGAAATGTCAATTGAGATTATCCTTGGAAACTCATTCACTCAGAACCAGCGTCTCTTCCCTGGTAAAGATAACTCTGTGCCCAGGAGACTGGCCCTCATGTGGCTGGTTTATTTCAGAACCAATCTACATAAAGAACGCTTTACAGCATAGTCTGTAGTTAGCCCCTGCCCTTAGCAACAGCAAATGTCTACTTTACAAGATCTGCTAAAAATATTACGTAGTTATATACACCCTCCAAGTGCCTCCTGCTCAGCCTGCCTTATTTATGTAGTTCAATGATTTTGATAGCAAGATCTTGTCTATCATGACATTTTTTCCGATGAGGGACCGCAAAGCGCCTAACATCTGCCATCTCCTTCATCTTTATCTCAGGAAGTCGGAGGCACTGAGATCTGTGACCATTGTACAGGCCGGGCTCAGGAGCTCAGGTTTTCTTTTTTTGACCTAAGCAGCACCTGCGTTGAAGAAGATGGGATACGTTCATGCAGCAGTTTCGATTGAGAGCATGATAAGTAAACAGTAAAAACAGGATATGAGAAGCATCCTGCAGTCACTTGTGGCATGAGGCAGGAGGTGGGGGTTTGAGCCGAGGCACTGAAGGCTGTGATCTTATCACGAGGGAGCTGTTTCCCAAGAAAAATCCTGGGACAAACCCGAGTATTTGGGTGACCCAGTAAATGGCGGTGTCGCCTCTCTATCAGGAGAATGCTTTGAATCTCAGCGGAGCGCTTACATAAGACTGCTAGTTTCCCTCTCAGAAGTGACTGTGTTGGCTGATGTCTCTGTGCATATGTGCGTGTGTGCATGCTGGTGCATTAGGACCAGAACTGCACGCTATGAACTCATTCAGCCACATCTGGCACGGAGCCTTTCCTGTATAGAAATGAAGCTCCCCGTTTACCTCTGAGCGTTGCAGGGGTGGGACCCGCCTACTCTCCGGTGTTCCCATCTCCCCGATACCCAGTTCTTAAGAGTCATACCCAAAGAACTGAGCCAATACTATTTTGAAAATTCAGGTGCCTTAACGAACTCAGGGCCAGATTCACACTGCCCCAGGAGAGGATCTTATATTCTTTTTTTTTCTCCCTCCCTCCCTCCTTCTTTCTTGCTGGCATCTCACAGCTTGATTCCTATCTTGGGAGCATGAGAAATGTGTGTGCCAACTGCTAGCAGCATTTATGGCAGCAGGAAAAAAGGAAGCACAGTGGGAATCGACAAGGAGGTCCATGAGGATACTGCTGAACCCAGAAGGGACATGGAGGGAAGAGGAGGTGGTTGAAAGCAGATATACTGGCTGGACATAGAGGCTGGCATCAAGCCCACTGTTGTTCTTTGACTGAGGCAGAGACAAAGTCCCTGAGGGATACTCTGTGTCTTCTGGGCTTCCCAAGAAAAGACAATAGGGATTGGTCATGAGGAATCCAAAGTATATGAAGCAGCAATTTGATTCAGTTTGAGTTTGAATGTTATTTTGACATTCTCTGTTTTTTTTCAGCTCAAGATATTTCTTGATTTTTAAAATTTATATTGCATACAAAATTCAGCAAACCATTAATTTGGTGATTCAATATGATATTCCTAAGTTAATTTTGTCAATTGCAACAACACAAAATATCTGTGTTATATCAATTGTTATCTGGTGGCACAATTTGCTTATAAATCATGAGTAACCACAATTCAAAATTGCAAGTGATCCAAAGAGTGGAAGAAAGTTGCTTGCTAGGTATACCAGGCTATGACATATTACTGATAATGATTTGTATGCAAGACAAAAATGCAAGATGGCATGCAAAACACCCTCTAATATAGGGATTCTTAACTTGGTACCTGTAATCTTGCATTCTTCCAATATTTCAATATAATTAATTTCCTTTCTAATATTAGGTATTTTATTTTATGCATTTAAATATTTTATTAAGGGATACATAAACTATCAAAGAAGACTATAACATAAAAAGGTAGTATATATACATATATAAAATATATACACACACATATATATGATATATGTAATCAGAAAAGCAAATGGAGAGAGAAAAATAAAAGAAACACACAGAGGAATAGGAAGAGAGAGAGAGACAGACAGAGACACACACAGAGAATCACTCAGTTTTCTGCCTAAAATCATGATGATGATGATGATGTTGCTAGCATTTGTATGGTTCTTTGGAGTTTGCAAGTGCTTTACATGTGCTCTCTCAGTCTTCACATTTCTCTGAGCTCAGTGCTATTGCTATCTCCATTTTACAGACAGTAGAACTAAAGCTGAGAAGTTGGGTGCTTTCTCAGGACTCACCTTTAGTAAGTCTCTAGAAAAAGGGATTTGAATTCAGAACTTCCTGATACCAAATCTACTGCTTTATCCATTGTGCCACCTAGTTTCCTCTAACTGAAATTCTCAAGTCAGCATTAATCTTCAAACCATTGATAACAGATTTAGAGGTGGAAGGGCTTTCAGAAATTATTTTTTTCCAAAGCGTTCTTCTTATAAATAAGGAAACTAGAATTTAGAGAGATTGGGAGAGACTCCTTTCAGGTAACAGTATTAAGTAAGACAAGATTTGAACTCAGGGCTTTTAGCTACAAATTCAACATTCTTCTTATTAGACAATGCTATATTCCATGCTTAAGCATTGGTTATCTGATACTATTAGGGGCCTTGGGGATCTCATTCATTCATTCAATTAATGTTATTAATTCTAAAAAAAGGAGGGAGGGTGAGAGGATAGAAAAACAGAGGGATGAGGGTGGGGAGATAAGAGGGATCAAGTTAGAGTACTAGGATACATTTACACATTTAGTGGAGCTTGGATGATAAACAATTATTATAAAAATAAAAAATAGCAGGCAATCATGTTTATACATCCAAAATATAGAATATATATGAATATATAATATATATTAAAATAATCAGAAGAAGGCTTCTTACATATAGAAGAGAAATACATTTAGAAATATATGGGTTAAAATCATACAAGATGGGAAGTTTAGAGCTGGAAAAGTTCCCACATTTTGTAGAGTCCAATCTCCTCACTTGACAGATAAACCAAGCTTGCCCTTGGTCACACAACTATTAAGTATCTGAGGTAGGATTCAAATCCAGATCCTTCCTCTTCACTACAAGTCCAACACCCTAGCCATCATGCCACACTGCATTCAAAGAATGTCCACAGTGACAAGATGGTAGATTCACAAAGCATTTGAGTATCAGTATTCAGCAAATTAGTGCAACTTGTTCATGACATGAAAGTGAATAGGTATTGTCTCTGTCAAACTGAGACCTGTTGCAAATCTTAGCTTAAAAAAGCCAAGGTCTCCCAATTCATTCAGAGTCATCTTCATTTATTTTGATTTCTACCTTGCCACTGGACCCAGATGATTCTAGAAGGGAAAGTAAGGTAGGTGATCTTGCACAGCCTCCCTCACTTAAATCTAATTCACTTGCATATCATGGCAGCACCTCCCTGATGTCCTGAATATCTTCAAGAATCAGGTTCATTCAACCAATAATAACAACAGCAGCAATTTGTTCAAGTATTGTTAAAGTCTAGAGAGATGAAGCTTTCTTTTGCAGAAGGATCACACACAAACTCTAGCCCTAGATTCTTTTACCATCTACCTTCACTATTATTATATATTGCTGAAAGATTCTGGGAACATTTCCCTGTAGAGCCTCATAAAAATGTTATTTTCCCTAATTTCAACTGGGTACTCAGTGCAGCAAGGCAATCCTTCTATGCTTCCCAGATTGACTCTCCAACACAGTTTCCCTAGTGAGTGTTTCAAATCTTTTTTTCTCTTCCAGTCTACCACACCAGTCATTTCTCACTCTTTCTCAGCAGAGGACCTTACTTTATATCTTACTAAGGAAATAAAGGTAATTTGTTTTGATCTCTGTTTTTCCCGTTTTAAGTTTCAAAGCCACTTGATATCTTTCCCTATTATCTTCTTTTTTCCAGCCTTTCATAAAGATGTGTGGCCTTTCTCTTTGGCAATCTCAGTAAATGTCTTTGTGGTGCTGCTCCCATATCTTCCTATTTTTTTTCTGACAGCTTACCATTTCAATCAAACCCTTTCCCTCTCATTTTCCAATTTCTCCTTATTTATCATTTCCTTAGTGGCACCTGAACATTAAAGTTTAAAAAGCTCTATATACTATTTACCTCCAATTCTCCTTTCATTCACTTCTCAACCCTTTGTAATCTGATTTCTTACTACATCACACTCAACTGAAATTACACTTTTCAAAGTTACCAATCATCCTTTAATTGCCAAATCAAATTGACAAGCCCTTATCCTTCTCTACTTCTAAGTATCATTTGACATGATCATCCTCCCTTCAATAAGAACTAATATTTTCTACTTCCTAGATTTCTGTGACACTGAACTTTCTAGTTTCTCCTCCTATATATCTAGCTAATCCACATTCTTCTTTAATGGATAGTTTATATCCTAACTCCATGCATGAGTATATCTGAGAAACTCTTCCTTCTCCTTCTTTATTTCCTCTTTCTTGACCTCCTCCTCTTCCTCCTCTTCCATTTCTTGTTCCTCCTCCTCTTCCTCTTTCTTGTCCTTTCTCCCTCTCTCTTTCTCTCCCCTCATGATATGGCTTAAATTCATCTTTATAAATTTAAAGGTCAATCTAATCGACTTTGATTATGTCTCCCTATGCACATCAGTCCATATTCTAACTCCATGTTTTTCCATAGCCTGTACCCCATTTCTGAATTACACTTCTTCCTTGCCTCCTACTTATAAAGTCTCTAGCTTACTTCATCATTCAGTTCTGTTCCACCTCTTTTAAGTATCCTTCCAGACACCCACTGTCAGTTTCCTTCCACTCCCATCTTGAAGATTACTTTGAAGGCAGTTGTATTTACTTATCTGTGTACTTGTTACCCAGGAACCTCAATTCTCTCTCCCCCTCAGATAATGTTATCTCTTTGAGGTTACAGCCTGTTTTTTTTTTGTCTTTTTGTGCATAATATAATGTGGTTTCTGACACATAAAAAGCACATAAATTCTTTTTGAATGAATATACTTATCCACGACACTATGAATATCTTTGCATTTTAAGAGACAGTACATTTTAATTTGTATTTTCAATAGGAGGTGTTAGATTTTCAATAGAATGGCTCAAGCCTTTTTAATGAGGAAGTGAGAATTAGAATTCATTGACTCCAGAGTTAATGGAAAGGTCCATGTTACCTAGCCTTGGTTATGGTACCCTAAGAAACAAGTGTATCCTAGGGCTCTGACATTATCTGGGCGAAGGAAGTATCATGATTCTTTACTGTTCTCAGCATTTTTCATGTCCCATCAGTATTCCTATATGACTGTTGATATGGGATCTCTTCCTGAGGGAGACTAGGGTCTGGAAGTAAAATGTAATCTAGCAGCTCTCACTGGGTTGAATCACTGCTGGCAGAAGCATTTTTACTATAGACATCAAAGCTCATGAAGTGCAGTGGATTTGCAATCAAGCAAGCATGCACACAAGCATTAACCAATACCTAGTTAAAGACCTAGAGATTCAAATGCAAAGTAACAAAATGAAAACTGGGAGAGGGGCTGGAAATGGCAAGGGCAGTGTAAGTATATAAGTATATTAAAATGAATATAAAACAAATGCAAGGTAATTTGGGGGGAGCAAGACATTTGTAGATAGTGGTAGGGGATTTTCTTGAGTCAACTTGGGAAAAGAGAGTTCATTTAAAGTAAGGCAGATGGGGGGCAGCTAGGTGGCACAGTGGACAGAGCACTAGCCCTGAAGTTAAGAGGACTTGAGTTCAAATCTGATCTTAGACACTTAATACTTCCCAGCTGTGTGACCTTGGGCAAGTCACTTAACCCCAATTACCTCAGCAAAAAAACAATAAATAAATAAAATAAAGCAGATGGTCACTACAAAGGCAAAAGAAGGGAGTTAAAACATCTTGTGTAAGTAATAGTAAAAAGCTAGTTTACCTGAACCATGTAGCTTTGTAAAGGGGAGTCATGGATAAAAAGGCTGAAAAGAAAGGCCATGCCAAAGTTGTGAAGGCATTTAAGGCCAAACAGAGGGGTCTATGTTTGTTTGCCACAGTGTAAGCCATTGTCCCTCTTCTAGTGGTCAAGAGGTAATACATAATAAAGAGACAGAACTAGAGTGGCTTATTCCATTTCTGCAAATACTTGGCAGCCTGAGACACTACTGGTCAGCTGTAGTACATCTTTTAAAAGTGTGCGGAGAACATTTCTCTCTCTCTCTCTCTCTCTTTCTCTCTCTCTCTCTGTCTGTCTCTGTCTCTGTCTCTTCTTTCTCCCTCCTTCCCTCTTTCTCTCTCTCTGCCTCTCTCTTTCTCTATCTCTCTGTCTCTTCTCTCTCTCTCATTCCTCTCTCTTAATCTCTCTCCTCTTTCTTAATCTCTCTTTACCTTTCTTCCCTCTTTCCCTCCTTCTCTCTCTCTGTCTCTTTCTCTGTCTTTCTCTCTCTTTGTCTCTTTCTGTCTCTCTGTCTATGCCTCTGTCTCTCTCTCTCTCTCTTCTCCCTCTCTCTTTTACTCACACACACAAATGCATGGACACATCACACAGATGTTATTGCTTTAATTTGGATATTAACAATTCTGTCATGTAGTGTGCATATATATTAATTCCTGCCTGTCCATTCATAATGCTTATTTTACTGTGTAAATGCCTATAGGGCAAGGCCTAGACACAATTTAGTTCATTTATCATGGCATCAAGCGCTGGAGCTTTATATTAATATTGCTTCTTGGTTAATGAGATGATAAAACTAAGGAATGACATAGTCAAAGGAATTCATTAGGATCATGTGGGTCATCATTAAGCCCTGTCTTTTTAGATCTAGGTGAACCCTGGAAAAATCTCAGGTTGAAAAAAACTGAAATGTGAAAAGGGGTTGATGAAAATCACTGTATTTGAAAAATCTACTTACTTTTAGATCCTGCTTCTAATCCATACTGACTCCATGACTCCCAGTAAGTGACATCATCTTTCTGGACTCTAGGCATCTCTAAGACTCTGTCTGTTTCCCAGTCCATCCCCAGTCATCCTAATTTTGTTCTTGCCACTGGACTCTGATGACTTGAAGAAGGATCGAGGTTTTGTGCAATTCTGATTCACTCAAATCCCATTCACAAGTAAGTCAAGATATTACTCTGTGACGTGACTAGTCTCTTTGAAAATGAAGAATGGACAGCTTGAAGAGAAAGTGTCAACTTTATCATTTAAGAGTTATTTATGCCAATGAATCACAGGTCTAATCCCTATCCCTTTTTCCTTGACTGTTAGGACTTTGTCTAGTTGTATCTTTGATTAATCTTCTTCTATCCTATACTTCCATCTGTATGAAGGGAAGAAGGTTGCTTAGGTATTTTAAATAGATTTTTGGGGTACATTTACAATACTCCTTATTTCTGTCAAGACTTCCCAATTTATCTATCAGCAAGGCACCTATCATCATGCTACATTTGTGGAAGACATTTGTCTTCCTGCTTTGGTCATCTGAAGTATTGTTCAACAAAGATTTTCATATGGGCTTAATAACAATCAGGTTCCTAGGATACTCTCCTGTTTCTTTCTTGGAAATAGGAATACAGAATTAGATGTGACAGTTCCCAGATAGAGATAGATAACATAAATGTTGATGTAAATGTCAGGCACAAGATAGATCATCTTGATGATATCAGTTTCCATCTCTGGTCTAGAGAAGCTCAAAAATAATTCTTGAACCTTGTTGAGGATGCATGTCAATCTTGCCTATGATTATGAGTCTCACAGAGTCTCCCTACAATTGCAGCATTGTTTCATATTGTACAATAAACTTGCCATTGCCTGGGGCCCTCAGGCAGACACTGAGTACATTCTGGAGTGACACTAAGGCAGGGTGGGAATGCCATTTCCTAGATACATAGTATGGAGGACACTTACACATGTCATCTAGTAAAAATTTTCTTCCCACGGTACCTTGTCATAGAAACATTTTATTCACTGGTGGGAAACATGCCATGTGTCAATAAGGGGTTATGGACTGCCCCTGGGTCATTGCTCTCCTTTTCCTTCTGCCATAGTTCTCTCAGGCTAATTGGTCTGAATGTTACAGAACAAATTGGACAAAAAGCCTGAATGTGTTTCAACTAGTTCTGGACAAAGGCATTTCACAAAGTGTGAAGTCAGTAGAAATTTGGGGTCTCTTCACTCACACAGCCTCTACCCTTGGCCAGATTCTTGTCCACTCTGGCAAAGACTACAAATAGACTTCCAATTTTTACCTCTTTCTCTAGCTACTCCAATTCCAAATCCATACTGCATACAGTTACCAAATTGGTATTATTAACACATAGATACAACCATGTCACTTCCTCTTACTCAAAATCTTCAATGGTTCACTATCACCTTTGGGATAAAATGCAAACTCCTTAACCTGGCATTTAAAGGTTTTCAGAACATGAATCCTGCCCGTCTGCCTATATGACATCAAGCAAAGGCACTTCTCTGATCTCATTTTCTCAACTAAAAAGTGAAGGAGTTGGACCCGTGCTCTCTAATTAGAAGGGCTATAGATCCATGATCCTATAATTCAACATTACCAGTCTATCTCATATTATTCCCCTTCATTCTTTCTCCATTACAGTCAAACTGGCCTGTTGGGTTTTGTCTCCATATGACACCTTGTCTCTCATCATTCTATTTCAGCCCAAGTGGTCAAGATATACCCCATATCTGGAAGTCATCTTTCCTGATATATGTATCCCTTTGGGGAATACTTTGGAAACTCAACTTAGGTACCATTTCCTACATGAGGATTTTCTCAATTTCCTCTTGAAAATGCTTTGGATTGCTTTGCATATATATATATATATATATATATATATATATATTGTATTGCAAACTACTTGAGGGCAGGAACTATTTTCATTTATCCATCCATCCATCCAATTATTTGTCTGTCTGTCTGCTTATTTATTTATTTAATGTCTTTATTCTTGTAATGTCCAGCACAGTGCATTGCATGTGGCAGGTGCTTATAGAATTGGGTTGAATTGGACTGAACTGGATTAAATTAAATCCAGAGTTTGTTTTCTAAGCCCCAAAGTCACAGAAGCCCTTCTTAGAATTTGTTGAAGTTCTTTGGTTTACATTTCCCAGAGGTACATTGGACTCCATGCGGGGTTAATAAAGGTAGAGGAAGAGTGGTTAGATAAGCAGCATAGATGCTTTAGTCAGAGGTAGTTTGTATGGTAGCAAAGCAAAGTGATGAATTGAATCATTATTTGGATAATTCAAGGAAAAAAATAAATCCCCACCTTCTGTTTGTCTCAAAAAATCCTGCTAATGAGGCCAATGTGTTATTCTGGTTGTTCTAAATACAAATTGTCTTTTATTTCTCTCTTGTGGATATTTGCCACATTCTCATTCCTCTCCCTTCCTGCTCCTGCCCTGACATACTTTTACAGTATCTTTTCCAGAGGGAAGGCTGCAGGGAAACATTGCTCCCAGGAAACAAAATGCTCCCCAGAAAATACTTGAGGAAAGGAGGAAGAGACACTGATGCTGGCATACACTCTTACCTTTGAACCTAATCCTAAATGGTGCTAATATCTCATTGAAAAAAGCAGAACTACCCACTCTCTTTGGTTCAGTTTAGTTCAAATTACACTCCAGTCCACCCCCAGATGACTGTCGAGCTCCACTCTGCATGTTACCACATGCACCTCAGCAGAGGTTGCCTGTCTCTGCTCCCATTCAGGTTTATTTTTAAGTTGCTCCAAGCATTTACTCATCTAGATGTTATGACTCTTCTCAGCTGCTTTGCTTACTGGAGGGCTGTCTACTGTTCCCTAGCTTTTTTTTTTTTTTTTCTTGGTAAGTGTGGTTCTATTGTGAAGGCCAGCCCAATCCACTTCCAGGCCTGAGTTATTTTGGTCAGCTTTTCTTCTGTGAAGTGCATGGACTCAGTGGGGAAGTTACATATTTTTGCCCCCAGGCACAGTACAAGTACTTTTAAAATCCTAGCTGCTCTTATTTTTGTGAGCAGCACCATATATATACACATATATGTATATATATATATTTTCCCCCTAAGGCAATAGAACTAGTCAACTCATGAGATCATAAGATCCTAGAATTTAGCATGGGGATGAACTATAGAGGCCGTTTAATCCAATCCCCTTTCTCTCATTTCCCTATTTTAAAGGTTAAGGTTTGTCCAGAGTCACATAGTTACTTAAGTATCTGAGGCAGGATTTGATTCTAGGTCTTTTGATTCCTAGTCCATTATGGATTGTAGCTGTAGAATTGAAAGGTTATCTCATCCAATCCCTTAATTTAAAGACAAAAAATTGATTCTCACAGAGAAGAAATAATTTGCCCATAAATATGTGCATTCATTAGACAGCATGGTCTTTCATGTTTTGGTATGCTGCTCTGTAGGCTTGTCTGCTCTCCAATTCAATCTCAAGCTCCTCAGTATTTGTAATCGTGCCTTTTTTTTTTAATATGCTCCCTCAAAACTCACTGGGTGATTGGCACCTGGTGACTCTTCAATCAACATTGCTGATCAGCCCTCTGGAGGTTTGGTACAGTAAGAAGGAGGTGTGGCAAACAGATGAATACCTGTGGCATCTCAGATGGTAATCCGGTAATCAGTCAAGGGCCTTTGGGCACAATCTTCCCTTGGCTGTTACCTTGACAGCTGTAAGGGGATGTGGCAGGTAGTTTTCAAGATTTTTATGAATTTCCTCTTGGAGGTTAATGATTGTTTATCGGGTCTCAACCTGAAGGGACTTGTTCTTCAACAAGATTGAAAGGAAAGCTTTCTTGCAACCCCATCTGCCTTAGTTTGTGAACATAGTTGTAGGTCTCTCTGGGTTGCTTTATCGGTGCAAATTAATATTTGTAGATCAACATGGGCTTATAAAGTGTGTTTGCTCTGAGCAGGCCTAGATAGATTTTTAAAAATTACATTTCTTTGTGATTGGAAGATTTCCCTTCCTTGTCTCTGAGCCCATACCAAGGTTACTGACCATGCATAGGAGTCTTTCACGGGACAACTTTTAAAAAAGTAAATGCTCTTATGTCATGGAGGTTCTCTGGCATTAAAAATATTTGCACTTATAAACATAAAGAATAATTAATAAATTCCTGTGTTTCACCCCACAATGTTGGACCCTACTTAATTGTCTCCCTTGTTTATCTGTGGTTACAATTCTGTGCTTATTCTTGAACCTCACTATAGCAATTATGCAGCTTTTAAATTAAATCACTATTTAAATCATTTGCCAACCTTTTGCCATGTGTAAGTTACATCTGTTAGGTGCTAGGAGCTACTCAGAGGATGATTGATAGACTAAGTGGTTCCTGTCTTGGAATAGGAAGGAAGAAGAAAGCACATGTGGACTTTCCTGCTCCTTTTTAATTGTCACAACAGAGAAACAGCAAGGATCAAGAGGAATGGGCTAAGTATGACTAATCAGGAGGCGTCTCAGTTTTTCATGACCCCATACTTATCCAGACATATAGTATTATCCCAAGACTGAGGTCTTCTATAAGGGGAAAGTGCTCAGAGTTGACAGAGGGTTGTTCCCTTAAACCCAAGTCTGCATTGTCTATATAATTTAATAGACCAATGAAAGCCTGGGTTTGATCCTCCTTGTTTTGACTCTATTCCTCACTGTTAGTTGACTCTGGGTCCCTATTTGGTCCTGGAACTTGGCAAAATCCAAAAATTTCTCCTCTTGATTAAGAGATGATTAAGTTAACCTGCTACTGCATTACTTTCATAGCTGAGGTGAAGAAATTCCCCATAAGGGTTGTGGAGATAGGCAAGCCTCCCTTTACCATTTGTGTTGATATTTAGAAGGCAAGTCCAGGTAACATAGGTAGCACGGGTAACATCCTTGTTGTTAAGGATCATCAGCGGCAAAAAAGTATTTCCTAGACCTTTCAGAAACCATTCCAAGCTGCTGACCACATATTCCTACTGGATATTCCTCCCTAGGCCTCGAAGAAATAATGCTCTTTTCTAAGCAGTTATCCTCTGGTTGGCATCTTATTGTTTTTCTGAACACTAAAGGTGGGCATTTCCCAAACTTCTGTTTTTGGCTCTCTTTTTTCTCCCTTTTTCCCCATTGCATATCTCTTGGCTAATGCCTAAATCTGTGGCCACAAATCTTAATTCTCATCTGAATTCTTGATCTGTGTCATTAACAGTCTACATGATACCTTCTCTTGACTATCCCATTGGAACCTGAAATTGCACATGACCTAAATGGAGCTTACTGAATTTTAACCCTATACTTGTTCTCTGACACATAAATACACACACACACACACACAGACAGACTATACACACACACACACACACACACACACACAAACATGTTATATATGTGGTATGACCATTGTTTACTTAGTTTTCCATATTCAAGTCCTTGAAGTTTTCTATGATTTTTACCGTTATTTTCACTCATTTATTTATCCCATTAGTCGATCAATCATCAAGAATTTATGTATACTGTGTTCTAGGAACTGTGGATACAGAGCAAAAATGAAACATTTCCTGCCCTCAAAGAGACACACATTCTATGGAGGGAGGCATGAATACAAATATATCTGTACTAAAATATGCAAAATAAATGCTACAGATTTGTACAAAATAAATAATAGATATTTTTTTGCGGGGAGGAATTGTGAGGATCTCACATATGGGGTGGATGTTGGGTCAGGAAAGTCTCAATGTAAGTGATACTTTACTATAGTTTTGAATGAAACAATGAATTCTAAAATGGTAAAGTCAGAGTTCATTCAAGGTATGACAACTAATGCAAAAGTGGAGAGATGGGAAACAAAGTGAAGCCAATTTGATTTGAATGGAATGTGTGGGAAGTAAGGTCATGATTAATTAAATTTAGAAAGCCATTTTGGAGCCAAAATGTAAAAAGCCTTAAAAACTAAACAGAGGAGCTTATATTTGTAGGGAGCCATTGGGCTTTGCTAAGTAAGGAAGTGCCATAGTCAGGGAAATCAATTTGAAAGCAGACTACACAGCTTCACAGGACACATTGAAAAGGGGAGAGATTTGAGCAGGGAGTGTGTTTTTTTCTTTCTCCCCTGTAATATCTCTTGCATATGTCCCATCTTTTCTACTCCCACAATCACGATCCTAGTTTAGTTCTATATCTTCATCACTACCATCTGGACTATTACAATAGCCTCTTGAGAGTATTTCTACTTCTCCCTTCCAATTCATCCTTCATAATTGCCAAAATAATTTTTCTTATGCAGAGACTTGGTCATATCACTTTTCTAAAAAATCTTCAATGGCTCTCCATTGATTACCCACACAGTTAACATTTTAGTTTCTCTGTATAGGTTCTAGACTTTCTACAGTCTAGTTCCAAGCTAACTTTCCTATCCTCGGTCATATTAGTCTTTTTGCAGTACTTAGAATAATACCTAGTACATAGTAGGATGCATGTCAACTTGTTAACTTTTTTACACGTTATATTACAATATTCCATATTTCAAAAAATCTTGCAATTTTTTTTTAAAATTCATTCTTTTATTTATTTTTGATACACATTGCTTTATGAATCATGTTGAGAGAGAAAAATCAGGACAAAAGGGAAAAAACATGGGAGAGATTAAAAAAACAACAACAACAAAAAAAGAAGTGAACATAGCATGTGTTGATTTACATACAGATTCTATAGTTCTTTTTCTGGATGTAGTTGGCATTTTCTGTCCAAAGTCTATTAGGATTGCTTTGAATTACTGAACCACTGAGAAGAACCAAGTCTTTCATAGTTTATCATCGCACATTCTTGCTATTATTGTGTACAATATATCCTTAGTTCTGCTCATTTTGCTCAGCATCAGTTCATTTAAATCTTTCCAGCCTTTCTAAAATCAGCTTCTTCATCATTTTTTATATAACAATAATATTCCATTACTTTCATATACCACAACCTGCTCAGCCATTGCCCAAATGATGGCCATCTACTCATTTTCCAATTCTTTGCTACCACAAAAAGAGCTTCTACAAACATTTTTGCACATGTGGGTCCTTTTCCCTCCTTTAAGATTTCTTTGGGATAAAGACCCAATAATGGCACTGCTGGGCCAAAGGATCTGCACAGTTTTATATCCTTTTGGGCATAGATCCAGATTATTTTCCAGAATGGTTGGATTATTTCACAAATCTACCAACAATACATTAGTGTCCTAGTTTCCCCACATCCCCTCCAACATTTATCATTATCTTTTCCTGTCATTTTAGCCAATCTGAGAGGTGTAAGATGGTACCTTGGAGTTGCTTTAATTTGCATTTCTCTAATCAATAGTGATTTTGAGCATTTTTTTATGGCTTTGGATGGCTTTAAGTTTGTCATCTGAAAATGATCTGTTCACCTCCTTTGACCATTAATCAATTGGGGAAGACCTTAAAATTTCAAAGCTCTTTATCAACTCACATTATAACTTTTGCCTATAATATCCTTTCTCTATCTCTTTCCTATTGGCCCTCCTTTAAAATCTAACTCATAGGCCATCTCCTCCTTGCAGCCTTACCCCATCTCCAACTAGTAACAACCCTTCCTTTCAGAATTCAGGTAGCATTTTGTTTTGCAATTCTAAAAATGTGTGAGTCTTTGTTTTATACTACACCCCCTCCCTTACCCCTTACACCTCAGGCTAGAGTATAGGTATGCTGGTAAATCAACTAGTCTAAAGTGGAGAAAACTGGAAAGAGTTTCAGAATTTTAATCGAGTTATATAAACACAAATAAAAAGAACCTCTTGGTTTGTTAGAAAAGTTTCTCTGGGATTCTGCCATTCAAAAGACTGAGAGAATTCAGAAAGTAAAGGAGCTGATTTTAAATACTTGTCCTTCTACTTTGTCCTTGTATAACTGTAGTCAAATCCTTTAATCTCTCTTGACCCCAGATTCTTCTGTGAAAAAAGGGATTGAGCTAGAATGTCTTTTATGTCCCTCCTGGTGCTAAATTATTTCATTTAAATGAATTCAATTTTTTTTGAATTTTTTAAAAAAATAAAATTTATTGGAATTATTTGTTTTTCTATCACTTAAATTTCACAACCAGGTCATATAACAAATGACTTTTAAATAAAAGAAGAAAAAGATAAAAAAAAAATCTGAAAACTAATGCATCCTATGTCTAACCCCTCTCCCCTCACCCCAATCTCACAACATATTCGGTGTTCTGCACTGATAGACGCATCACTTCTTCAAAGGAATATGGGCAGATGTCTTCTCATATCTCTTCATTAGGGCCATGTTTGATTTTTGCAATTTGGCAAAATCCATCTTTTGTTGTCTTGTTATTTTTTCCTCCTGTTTATGTTGTATTCAATGTGTAGAATGATTTCTTGACTATTCTTACTTGAGTTTACATAAGTTTATCTAAGTCACTCCATGCTTCTCTTTTATCATTTTCACTTATTATATTCCATTATATTCATGTCTCACTATTTGTTTAAATGTTTCCTAATAAGTGGACATCTACTTTACAATCAGTATTTTGCAAACATAGAGAAAAAACAAACAATCTTTGTTGAATGGAAATATAAATTTTCAAGTCTAAGATCCATATTGAGAGGTCAAAATTAATATAAATAGCAAAATGTGGGGGCTTGTCAGCAGTGTAAAGTGTGATACTTTTTAATAACTTTTATTGATGCCTTTTGTTTTTATATCACAGTTATTTCTTGATAATTTTTTCTCTTGTCCTTCTCTCACTATGAACAGTCATTTGTAGCAAAGAATAATTAAGTAAAAATACCCAATATAGAGTGATCTCATTTGATAATGTATACAACTTTGTACTATAATAGTTAGTTCTCACTTTGTTGATCATTGCCTAAAAGTTCAACTTCTGGTATGGCCTAGTTATTTTGAGATCTTGGTTAGCATATTTTTAGACAGGTCTGGTACCAGGTCAACCAGGTGGATTCTACTTGGTTCCTACGGGAATCCTCTCTCTGAGCTGACAAACTCCTTCCTGGTTCCTTCCCTTACTCCTGCCCCCCCTCCCCCAAATCTCACTCTCCCTTTCCCCTGAGTTATATTTCCAAATTGTTCATTCAGTATGACTGCCTTGCCTAGTCATATTTACTTGAGCCCATGTACATGTAATAAAATAGCAAATCTTTATAACCTGTGATAGGTGCCTATGTCATAGTTTCTTTAGGATCTGAAGTGAATCTCTATTATTCTATTTTTATATAATATTCTTTTGTACCTATTGCTCTTCCAAATTGATTTTGTATTTATGACTTTTGTTACCTTATTACCTCTTCAGAAGGATGTACAAAAAAAAAGTTTTCCAAATGCCCAGTTGGGTCTATAGTAGGCCAGCTCTACTCACAAAGGTTGCTTTTGGTCCTTCCTTCTTGAAGAGGACTATGACATATAAGTGAATTGGATTTAAGTGAGGAGAGGCTATGTAAGATCACTTGCCTCACTTCCTCCCCCAGTGCCATTTTTTGCCTCAATTGTTAAATAACCTTAATCACTGCATGGGTACAGCCTCAGTCAAACTGAGACCTATTGAAGACCTTAACTTAAAAAAGCCCAAGATTGCTTCTGGAAGAAGAATACAGTATTTGGCAAAATTGCTGGAAAAACTGGAAAATAACATGTCAGAAACTCTGCATAGACTTACATTTCACACCATATGCCAAAATAAGGTCAAAATGAGTATGTGATTTGGGCATAAAGGAGGATACCATAAACAAATTAGGAGAGTAAGGGATAATTTATTTACCAGATCTTTGGAGAAGGGAAGAATTTATGACCAAAAAAAGAACTAGAGAACATTATGAAAGGTAAAATGGACAACTTTAATTACATTGATTCAAGAGTTTTGCACAAACAAAACCAACAGAAACAAGATTAAAAGGAAAGTACAAAGCTGAGAAAAAGTCTTTACAGCAGTGTTTCTGATAAAGGTCTCATTTCTAAAATATATAAAGAACTGTGTTAAATTTGTAAGAATACAAGTCATTCCCCAATTGATAAATGGTCAAAGGATATGAACAGCCAATTTTCAGATGGCGAAATTAAAGCCATCTATAGTAAAAAAAAAATGCACTAAATCACTATGGATTAGAGAAATGCAAATTAAAACAAACAATACTGAGGTACCACCCCATACTCTCAGATTGGCTAAGATAACAGGAAAAGATAATGATAAATGTTGGAGGAAATGTGGGAAAACTGGGACACTAAATCATTGTTAATGGAGTTGTAAAACAAACCAATCATTCTGGAGAGCAATCTGGAACTATGTCCAAAGGGCTATAAAACTGTGCATACCCTTTGATCTAGCAGTGCCATTACTGGGTCTGCATCCCAAGGAAATCATTAAAGAAGGAAAAGGACCTATATGTGCAAAAATGTTTGTAGTAGCTTTTTTATGGTAACTACGAATTGGAAAATGAGTAGATAGATGCCCATCAACGGGGGAATAGTTGAATAAGTTTTGGTATGTGAAGATAATGGAATATTATTGTCCTATAAAATGTTATATAAAATATAAAAAAGTTCTATAAAAATAAAAAATCTATAAAAATGTTCTAAAAGTAAAAATTATTGTTCTAAAATTAGTATTCTATAAAAATGAATAAGCTGATTTTAGAAAGGGCTGGGAAGATTTATTGAGTCTGAGTGAAACAAGCAGAATTAGGAATACAGTATACACAATAGCAGCAAGAATATGTGATCTTAATTATCAATTATGAAAGGCTTGGTTCTTTTCAGTAGTTCGGTGAACCAAAGCAATTCCAACAGACTTTAGATAGAAAATGCCATTTGCATTCATAAATAGGACTAGGGTGATTAAATGTAAATCAAGACATTTTATGTCCACTTCTTTTTTCTCTCATGTGGTTTTTCCCTTTTATTCTGAATTTCTCTCCCAACATGATTCATAATGTAATGTGTATTAAAGTAAATTAATTATAAAGAGGTCAAGATCTACTGCCTCCAAGATCATCTCCAGTTGTCCTAATCTGTATCTGGCCACTGGACCCAGATATTTCTAGAAAGAAAAGTGAGGCAGGTAAGTTTACACAGTTGCTCCTCATTTAAATCACTTGAATGTCATGACATCACTACCCTGTCATGGTCCTCTCAAGGAGAAAGGACAAAACAACATCAACAACAATTGAAGAATAGTCTTGTCTTATAGATTTGTTGATTCCCTATGAATCTTAGTTATTGGACTTTCTTCACTAATAAAATGATTATTTTCTCTTATATTAGGTTTATCTTACTCCTTTTGAATAGTTAGATCACAGACAGTTTTGGCTTTTCAAGGCCTTTAAAAGGCCTAGTTACATATGTTCCATGTTCCTTTTGTTTTCCCATTTCTTCTTTACTTCAAACTCTTATGCAAATTTCTTTTTTAAGCCTTCTTTGAAGTTTCAACATCTTTTTTCACTTTTACCAGCTTATAACAATTGCAACAAGCAATAGCTTTGGCAATTTTTACATCAAATTCAGAGTCACCTGACCTATTACTTAGTTCTTTAGCCTTCATATCTCATTCAGCTACAGACTTGCTCATGCTGTTTCAAGGGACCTCAGAAAGAGCTATGTTGCTTATGAGAATTTCATGCTTGTTATTTATTCTCAAATACTGAGTAAGCTCCTTCTACTGGGCTTCATTTGAAGATTGCTGACTGTCAGACTTCTTTATTCTTCAATTTATCTTTTCTGGGACATCTTTTACTCCCCTCGCTTGTAGAAATTATTAAGGTTTTCAGTTTGCAATGCTTTTAATATAATTTTTGAAATTTACTCCACATGTTTTGTGGGTACACTAGATGGATATTATTTATCAGCATTTTATGCATTTGCCTTTGTCACATTTTTAGATCTATCAGTATGAAAACCAGAAAAGCCAAATTCTTCAATCACACCATCTCTCTTTTATCTTCCTTTAAATTAAGTTCTGAGATTTTCTCTGTTGTCACATCTGTAGAATTTAATTCAGTATCACTGATTTTTCACATCTTCTTTTACTTCATTTAGATTCCACTTTTGTAAACTAAACATAAAAATTGTGGGTTGACAAATTATAGCCATTTTAAATCCATGAAAATAAAAACCAACTGACTTATTTGACTCTCTGGCCATTTTTGAAATGTGAACAACAGTCATTAGATGCTTATCAGTGGCATATAATTTATTTATTGTTTACACTTGCAATAGCATGTCTGTATTTTTGGTTCATGTAAAAGTTTTTATTTTTGTTTTTAATTTTATACAATTGAAAATTTTCTCTTTAGGATTTTATGGTCAACTCTGCCCGTTGGTTAAGAATTTTCCTCCGAACCATAGTTGTAAAAGGTATTTTCTTCCATTCTTGTATAATTTATTTTTGATGATAGGAGTTTTAATGTTTAGTTTACGCATCCTTTAAGGGCTTATTTTGGTCTTTGGTGTAAGATTTAAATTACTTTTTTATGATTGCTGCTTGAATCCTACCTCTTAACTATTTATGTGGCCTTGGGTAAATCAATTTAATGTCCTGAATCTCCTTTTTCTCCTTTACAATAGAGAAGGTTGAACTAGAGAGTCTCTTCTATATCTACTAGCTCTGGAGATGCCATTCTATGATCTCCTGTATCCATTTTTTTTCTGTCCTGTCAGCATGCTTTTGCATTAGTTTTGCCATATTTTTTTCTAAGTATCAACAGTAAAATTATGAATTTGGACATTAATACAATATCATGTGTCATAACTATTTGTTCTTCTGTGCTCCCTTTACCAAATAGTAATCTCAATAAGGGTAAGATTGGGTTTTATCTAAAATTTATGTCCTCCAATGCCTAACAGAGTTCTGTGTACACAGTAGATGCTTAATGTTTGTGGAAAGAAAAGAAGGAAGGAAATGAAGAACAACAGAAATGAAAGAATATAAGAATAGATAAAAGAAAGGAAGGAAGGAAAGAAGAAAGAAAGAAAGAAAAAGAATGGAAGGGAGAAGAAAAAAAACAAAGTAAAAAGAAAAAGGGAAGAAAGGAAGGAAGAGAAAGAGGAAGGGAGGGAGGGAGGAAAGAAAGAAAGAATTGAAAAAAAATTAAAAAAAAGAAAGAAAGAATTGGTAAAAAAGGAGAAAGACACTAGAGAAACAAAGAATGTTATAACAATTAGACAATTAGTTAAACCAGGAAATCAAGTTCAGGTATTTGAAAAAGCATCAAGCTGGTACTATAGGTCTAGACAGGGAAAGGGTCAAGTTCAATGATATCAGCTAAATTAAGGAGAAACAAACAGGAAATGTAAACCTAGAATAATAAGACCCAAGATCTGTGGGAGTTAGAAAGGATTAGACAATGGCCCCAGCTAAAGGGTTGCTAAACTTTTATACACTATATGCTCATACTGCCTCCTGGGTGTGGGTGTCCCTGGACCTATAAAATGCTCATCATAGCTCAAATGGGTTCAGAGGACTAAAAGTAAAACCTATTCCTGATTGAAAAAGGGCAATGATATTTCAAAGATTTCATGACTATCCAGGCACATGGCAACATTAAACACATGGCAGATCATACACAATCATCTATATTTAGCTTTCAAACAGGTTTTTGCTTTTACATTTACATATAGGTGCATCTGATCTCAGATTTCATAAAACAGGTATTTAAAACAAAACAATGAGCTCACAGTTTGAAGGCCTGATTTAGAAAAAAAATCAAGAAAGTTGTTTGATTTCTTTATTTCATACAAATCTCCCCTTCCTCCTCCCCCCAACTCTTCTTTTTTCATTGCAGTTTAAGGATGACAGTATCTTTTCTCAAATTGATGAAAAGTTCTAACCTGAGAAAAGCTGTTCTCTTTGTCTATTCTTTTTAAACTTGCTATTTCAGGAAATTTTTATCTCCCCTGGTGCAAGGGAGGTAATTAAGTGTTTTGGTTTCAAAGGAAGGACAGAGAGCATGGTAATGCCCACAAAGCAAATGAGCAATAAGCAAAGTAGTTAATGTTAGAGAGAAATTGAAAGGACATTGTGCTCAGAATAAACTGTAATGCAAAAACCTGGCTAATGATAACTGAGTAGATCTTATTCTACAGGCTAATACTTGAATGTGTTGTCCACAGTATGGAAGAATTATTTGGTATTAGACTAAATAGGGAAACAGAAAGCAATAAACATTTATATAGTACCTACTATATGCCAAGTGCTTTATAAATATTATCTCAATTAATCCTCACAACAATCCTTTGAGGAAGAGGCTGTTATGATTCCCATTTACAGTTGAGGAGACTGAAATTAATAGAACTTAAGTGATTGTCTACAGTCAAAGGACTACTAAGTGCCTAAGGCTAAATTTGAACTCAGGTTTTCCTATTTACAATTATTCAGTCAATCAACAAAGCTTTATCAAATGTGAACTCACTCATTGTCAGACATTGCACTAAACTCTCAGGATATAAAGAAAGGCAAAAATATCTCTGCTTTCACATGACATAAATAAATGCATATAGGCTGAAACTTACATGGTACATTAAGTTTTGTAAAGACCTTTATTTTTGTTTTCTCATTTGACCCTCAACACAAATCTGGAAAGCAAATAGTATTGAAGAGTTTACCAAAAAATTGGGGCTGAAATGGGTAATTGCCTTGTATAGGATCAAAAAGCTAATAGGTGACTGAGGCAAGATTTGAACTTAGGGCTTTCTTTCTCCAAGTTCTGAGCTCTATCTACTGTTAATAATTTTAGAGGGGAAGACATTAATATTTAGGGACTTGGAAAGGATTCCTGCAGAGAATAGAATTTGTTCTTGATTTTTGAAGGAAATCAGGAATAAGAGGCAATAGGTAGGCGAATATTTTAGGAATGGGAGATAGGAGGCACAATGGAAGATGCTATGGATATAGAAATGACAATCTGGCAACTGATTTAATATGTGGGGTGATTGAAAATTATTGATTAGTCATAGCACTGAGGTAATTGGAAAGATGTTGTTCCCTCAAGAGAAAAAAGGAAGTTAAGTAAAGGAATAAGTTTTGGAGAAAATGATAATGAATTCTATATTGGATACATTGAGTTTGGGATGCCTATGGAATATAAAGTTTGAATTTTCAATAGAGAGTTGGTGTTGAAGGACTAGCGCTTAGGAGAAAGACTAGGACTCAATATATAAACCTGAGAGTCATTTGCATAGAGATGATCATTGAATCCATGGGAGCTGATGAGATTATCAAGTGAGATAGTGTAAGAAGAGAGAAACAAGGCTTTGCAGCCTAGCCAAAGTAAGTCTAGCCTGTCTCCAGCAAGAGAAAGTGGGAAGGAATATTTAGCCAGATAGAGGGAGAATCCAGAGTAGAAAACGTCATGAAAATTCAGATAGGAAATAGTGCCCAGAAGGAAAATATGGTGAATGGATTCAATTCTAGAGAGATTTCAAAAAGAATAAAGACTGCAAGTGTCAATATACTTTGAAATTCAAAATCTTGGTAACTTTGGAGAGAATTGGAAATTGATTAATAAAATCAGAAACTGGATTGCAGAAGGTTTAGTGAGTGATGAAACAGAGTTTGCAAGTGTGGATTTTTTTTTCAGTGAGTTTAAATGAAAGGAAAGAGAGTTATAGGATGATTATAGTTAAAGGGAGTGACAGGGCTAAGTTGGTGCAAGGTGGGATAGATGGAGGTGTGGGGGGGTAAAGGATGGATATTAGCATATTTATAAGTGGCAGGAAAGAAACTAGTGAATATTGAGAGATTGATGTTGATGATGTTTATGATAATTATGATGGGGAGGAAGCAAGAGGAGGATAGGGATGGTGAGGGGGCATAGAGAGAGAAAGACAGTGAAAGAGAAAGAGAAAAAAAGAGACAAAGACAGAGATAGACAGAGACAGAGAGAAACAGAGATAGAAAGAGAGACAGAGAGGGACATAAACACACACATTGAGAGAGAAAAACAGAGAGAAACACAGAGAGAATATGATAATAGTGAGAACAATTTATTGAAGATGTCAGGGAATAAGAACATGGAAATATGTAGGGGTGTGCTGGTAAATGCTTTACAATAGATCCTCTGAAAATATGTTTACTCCATAGCTTTTAAAATTTTAATCAGAATTATCTACATTTTACCCATCACTTTCTTAATCTAGACAATCAACAAAATAATAAATCAATTCCTAATTTGTAGTGTTTGCTGATCTCTGAGGCATTAATGTTCACAGTATAAAATGAGTAGTCAGCTTTCACAAATCATGTTTGAGCTGGCTTCAGCATACTCTGAGCTATGTGTAAAGGGGTTGAACTGGTAGGGTCCAAAACTTCCTTTTAATCATAGATTGAAGAGAAGGAGGAAATAGAAGGGGAGGGTATGATGGGGGTGAGAGATGAATAAAGGGGAGAAAATGAAACTATTGGCGAATGGCCTCAGTTTCTTTTTCAATGAGGAGGTTTTCAGATATTCAGGTGCAATGACAGGGTATTACAGTAGCCTTGAGGAAAGGAGAGGAAGTTTGAAACAGCTGCTGTGTTTAGTAAGAGAGAAATTATTAGGAAGAAGTAAAACAGATTGCTTTGTTGCAGAGAGGAATCACTTGAGATTAGATAACAAATTTTTGTGGGCCTATTTAGTAGAGTTTAATGACTTTTTCCAGCTCTGATTGGCACTATGTGAGTGGGAATGAAGGAGGAAAGATGGGCATTATAAACTATGGTTTGTATTGGCAAATTTTGTTGGGTTATAAGACAAGGGAAAATGGAAAATTAGGAAAAATAGGAGAATATAACCAGAATAAGGATAATAGCCTGGGGAAAAAAAAAAAAAAAAAACTAAGGGAGAGGATAAGGGTTTTGTCCTGGATTCTTTTTTCTTCCCCTTCTACATGACTTTAGTTGGTGATTGTATTGGCTTCTTTAATTATAGAAATATATACTAATGATTATTAAATTTACTTATCCTGCCTCATCCTCACTCACTGACCTAATAGTTTGCTACTATTTTGCATATGCAACTGCCTTTCAGATATTTTGAATTGGATGACCAGTAGATACCTTAAACTAGACATAACTAAAATGGAACTTATCATTTCCCTCTTTCTCCTCTGCCATTCCCTATTACTGTATTAGGCAATAAAAGCTTTTTAATTTCCCAAACTTGCAGCTTAGGAGTTATTCTTGATTCTTACACTATCTTTTATTCTGTCATTTGTCTCTTTTTGTATAATCACTGCTTAGCACAGTGCCTGGTGCTGTGAAGTACTTAATAGTAGGTACTTAATAAATATTCATTTATTAGTTAATTTATAGATTTGAATTACTGATGGGGATAAAAAATAAGTTTAGGAGTAGGAAGACTTAGGTAGAGATGAGATGATAAAATATTATGATTGATGGAATAATTTCCTTTAATATTAACTTAAGTAAAATAATTCATTGATTTTTTAAATATTCCCTAGATTTCCTCCTGTATCCCTCTTTTGTCCTCTTCCTGAGAGCTATCTCTTATAATATAAATAATATTTTTATAAAAAGAGGAATAATAAAAAATGAAATTAAAGAGCACATTTAAAAAAAACATATTATGTATAGTGGTTGTACCTATTGACCTAAATTTCTGCAAAGAAACACAGGGAAGTATATTCTCATGTATCTTCTTTGAGGTTGTTTGTTCTTTATAATTTTGTAACATTCTTTTATTGTGGTGTTGCTTGTTTTGTGGTCATTGTTCCCTCCATTTTCATTGTTGTCATGGTTGTGTGGATTTTACACACACATGGATATGTATATTCTTTTGTATCTTTCTTGGCTATATTTTCTATTCTCTCCATCAATTCATGTAAGTCTTTTCTTACGTCTCTATATGTATTATGCTCATTATTATTTTTATTTATGCTACATTTATGGTCCACAAGTAAGAGGCCGGATAAAGAAATTTGAAAACTCTTGAATGTGGAAGTAGAATATTTGTGAGTTAAGGCAACCTCATGGTTATGATCATCTGAGTGTATAACTGATGACAGTGTTCAAAAGGAGGTCATGGGAGTGGATAAATTGAGAAACTGAGAATATTTAAGGAATCACTAACATGTATGTTGAAGTCCCTTAGTATGAAGTCAGGAATTGAGGATGATCAGAAAATTGTGAGTCAGACATTGAACATATTGAGACAGGAGAGAGAATATCCTGGAGGTTGATAGGAACTACCAGTCTCTAGTTTGGACACATTTGAATAAAGTGATGTATAAAAGAAAAGAGTTTCTGGTAATGGGTAGTTAAGGGAGAGTCTGGCAGTACAAGTGGAGCTATTATCCTCTGCCAGAGCAAATATATAAAGGGGAATGAGAAAAGGTAAAATCAATATTGAATAAAGATGCCCATGGATTCAGTGACATGTGGAGAGACTTTGGGTTTTGTTGAGCCTCAGAAGATGTAAGGAGCCAAGAGGGCATGATTGTGGAACAAGAATTCCAGAGACAGAGTGGAAAAGTCGGGTAGAATTAGAGTTGGGACATTGAGATAGCATTGACATATTTTAGGAATGAGTGATTATATGGGCTCAGGAAATAAGATATGTTTTCAAAAGGTAGGTGTCCAGTATCACCAGGATGGTAAGAGGGAGTGGGAATATCCTAACCATGTGAAAATCAATCCAAAGAGAGTATTAATAGATGGGAAGAATTCTGATAATGAAGGAGAGTGACTGAAATGTTCAAGGTTTCTTCTGAGCTTTGGACCTGGAAGTCTTAGAACAGCTATCCAACTCCTTGGCAGAAGGTATTGTTATGTTGTATATATCTGGAAGCTTTGCCTGGCAGCAAGCACAAGCAAATCTTAGCAGTAAATTTAATCATTTGTTTAAGTGAAGTGCTGTAGGAATATCATTATAACAGTAGGAACCCTGTCTTTTCTTTATCTAGGATCAGAGTGAATTTAGGGGCTTTTGATAGTTGCAGTTATATCTTACCCCTAGCCATGGACCCAGAAAAAATTATGTAATGTGCTACAGGGGAAATATGGTAAAAATTACCCTGTTTAACATCGATTCACTTCAGTGTCTCTTCTGTAGGACTATTGCCTTGAGCTAACTGACTTCTGCATCCTAAAGTCTATTCCTATTTTAATCCCTGAGACTCGCTTACTCATTCCCTCATGTTGCCTTCCTAGTTCTTATATGTGTAGCTTATAATAGGAAAACACAGATCGCTTGTATTGAATCCTTTGTCTTCCACAGTTTGTGTCATTCAGATACTCTAGTTTGATGAAACAGTGAATTACCTTAATACCTGCCCCTCTTTTTAAACCTCTATCCCCACTTGTCTGGCTCTGTCCCAATGCTGTCCATGCTCCTGTATGTTAGTTGCCTGGTCTGTTAAGAAATCCATCTGTGACGGTGAATTATTGAGAATGTGTTCGAGTTTCTCATACTTTGTTATTACCAGCAGGGATTCAAAATCAGTCCAACTTTACTGACAAAGATACCTGATGCTTTAATACTTTTTCTTCCCTGTCAGGGACATCAGCAGCTGTGCAGTTATTTGCTAGAATATTTTCTACTTAAAACAATCAAAACAACTCCCCAACATGAGGAGAAAATCAGAACTTTTGCCCGAAAGGGATCCTAAAGATAATCTTGTTCAACACCCTCCTTTTATAAAAGAAAATTGTAGACCGGAGAGGTATATTGACTTGCTTAAGATAATATGATAAAAAACAGCCTCTATCAGTAGCTGGGATGCTTTCCCCCAGTATACCAGCAGAATACTCCATTTTGTAGCATAATAAACAGAGTTACACAGATGTTCAAATTGTGAAATTTTTGACAGCCTACTGATTCCAGACATGATTGTCAATCCCAAATGGGACCCAATACTATTTGGTATGTCATTTGAAGAGGCAGGTTTTGTATTCAATTATTTCTATGAATATGAAAAAGAATCCCAAATCCATAATACCAGGAAGAATTTGACAGACTATATTATCTATTAATTACCCATTATTTGATTTAAGATGTGATAATATATGTAAATCACTTAGCATTTCACCTGGTATATGGTAGAGGCTTTTAAATGTTTATTCCATCTATCCTATTCTATTTAAGATAAATACCAATAGACTGCTTTAAGCTTCCAGAGAAAGTCATTTTATTACAAATACCAGAGAGGACTAATGATTTGAATATTAAGCTAGATATATCAGTGGTACAGAGTACTGGGCAGGAAGATCTATATTCAAATATGGCCCCAGACTCTTACTAATTGTGTGATTTTGAACAAGTCACTTAACCTGTCTGTTTCCTTTGTGCAGCTCTAACTCACTTAAATCCTATTCACTCAAGAGTGAAGACATTTTTGTGATGTCATTGGTTCTCTTTAGGAATAAAGAATAAACAACAATACCATCTACCAGTCATGACTGTTGTGAGGTTTAAATGAGGTAGAGGTTCAAATCAGCATAGTGTGTAGAATATAGGCATTGTATAAATACTACCTTATATTCATTGTCCTTGATTTTTAATTTTGTTATTTTTAATGTAAACATCCAACTTTATATTTAAATGTATAAAATTTTCCATTTAAATTTTAATTCTGAGAAATCTATGTATTGCTAAACTGAAAACTAAAAGTTCCCATGATTTCATCACACACTAATCTATATATCATTATGTGTCTTTTCTATATCCTGACCAGAAAATGAAAGGACTCAAATATTTATCAGATTCTGACATAAATTTTGTGTCAGTAAATTTGTCTGCTGCTGTTCATCCAGAAACACCTCACATTAGAGTAAACGACCTATTAAAAGGAAAAAGGTTGGGGTGATAACATTCAACAGCCTATGTTTCCCTACATCTCTGGTATAATGCTTGAAGGAACACATTTCCTTTCAGGTGCCACTATTTCTTGCAATATGGTTTAATCTGGCTTCTGAAGTACTGGCCTTTAAGGGAGACTGTGCCATCCTAACTCAAGTAAGCAGCAGTAATTTCTCATCCTCAGTTTGACATAATCAATGGGACAAATATAAATAAATAAATAAAAGTCTTGATAAGACCTTGGATGCAAAATTTCAATATGGCTTTATAGGACTTCAATGGCAGTATTGTAGAATATAAGAAGGAGCTATTATTTCATGTCATTCAATTAAAAAATGTTGTGTCAGAAACTGTCATAGCACATAGTACCAGTTTTTAAGAAACACAAGTATACTAAGGCTTCTTGAATGTAAATCTCCAGCCCACTTTTTATTGTAGCTCATGTAATGTTTTTCTTTAATGAGAAAATGTCGATGAACCACTTGCCACAAACTTCTTCTTCTATACTTTTTACTGTCATATAGATTTTATGCCTATGCTCTTTGATCCAGTAATACCACCATTAGATCTATTTCCAAAGAATTAAAATGAAATCCTTTCTTTTCTAGAGTCTGGAGTAAATAAGAGTTTAAATAAGATAAAATCCTAGCCTCAGTGAGTTCCTATTTTAATAGGTAGGTATGACACAAACATAGATTACTATAATAAAAATAAACAAGTCATGCTACTGTAAATATAAGACACTGTAAATATAAGATCTTATAGGACAAGATCCTATAAGATAGGAAAAAAAGAATACAAAGAAGAAAAATAAATCAGTGGCTGCAATGGAAGCTCTATGATATTCAGGGAAGGAAACATTATCACTAAATGAAGGTATCAAGGAAGGCTTCCTGTAGAAAAAGTCATTTGAAAAAAAAAACTTTAGGAAATTATATATTTAAGTAAAATCACCAAGCAAAGTTTGTCAGTCTCTCTTCTGACTTTCTGTTTCTGTCTCATTTTTACAATAGAGGTCTGGGAAGGACCATAATTTAAAAAAGCCAAAGTCTTCCACTGCATACTATGCTATTGCCAGATGTTTGTTGTTCCTGGATTCATCACTCTGGAGAAGGTAAGGCTGAGGAGTTTGTGCAGCTCTACCTCACTTAAATCCTATTCACACAAGAATGAAGACATTTTTGTGATGTCATTGGTTCTCTTTGAGAATAAAGAATAAACAACTAGTCCATTCATGTACATGTATACGTGACTCTTCTATCCATGACTGTCTCCATGACTCCCTGTGTTTCAGTAATCCTTATATGTTTTTCTATGTCTTTTCCTTACTGTGTCTTTTTTGTCATTCTAATTTTCTTTGATTCTGTTCTTTTCTTTTTCATTTATTTGGGACTAAAAGGAAATTCAAAAAACATTGAGTGCAGTCTTTTCATTTCATAGATAAGGAAACTGAGGCACACATAGGCAAAGTCCCCAAACCAAGATTATATATGAAACAGGTGCCAGAAATGATGTTCATACATATGTCCACTAATTTTAAATCCCTTACTCTTTCCACTATGCCACACTAATTATCTAGAATTTCTGTTAGCCATTATTAATATCAAAAGTATGTGAGGGGGCAGCTAGTTCACACAGTGAACTGGCCATGGAGTCAGCAGAGTCTGAATTCTGATGTAGCCTCATAAACTTGACACTTAAGTAGCTGTGTGACCTTGGGCAAGTAACTAAATCCCAAATGCCTTGTTATGCAAGAGGTATTTCTGACTATTTAAAAGATTTTTTTAATCTTTTATTATCTATTGCTATAACCGTTTGTTGCTTTCTTTTATATGATTTTAATAGCTATCATTGAAAAAATTGCTTCCTACCCCCTCTCACTATCATATTTAACACTGGTAGGCAGAAATAAAAACCTAAGCACAAATGGCCAGAGATGTAATGGTATAGAGGAAAAAAATGACAGGATTAGAAGTCAGGTGACCCTGGTTCTAGTTCAGTTATTCTGTGAATTAGCATTTATTAAATTCTTAAATGGTTTCAAGCTTTGTCCTAGGCACTGGCAATATTCAAAGACAAAAATAAAACAGTCCATTCCCTCAAGGAGCTTACCTTCTATTGGAGGAAAAAGTACACATATAAATACAAACTAAATAAGTCACCTCTGCCTAGTTATAATTCCAAATTAATTAATATTAACTCTGGAAAGACAACATGGAATGGTATATTTAAAGTTGGCTTCATATCCAGGAATACTGGGTTGCCTCAGTTGGTTGTTGCTCTTTCTCAAAAAGGAACAAAATGACATCACTATCTTAAAGTCAAGTTAGTGTGTCGGAATGTGGCTGATCAGACCAATATAAGCTCAGAATACTCTTCTACAAGTCAGAACATTTTGGGGTAGAATGTTGCCTCAGAGACATATAGGCTGTATGCTTTTGGGAAAGCCTTTTAATTTTATAATGCTTTAGGAAACTCTTTCATTGAAGAGAAGTTTCTGACATGCATGGGTAAGGATTTTTTCTCTTCCAGAAGTTCTCTATATCAATGAAAGTATATAGACCCAGCCCTTAACTTTATCCCTGCTTGGATTCCTATAATTGGGTCATTTGAGATGGGGATTTGGCGTATGAAAATTAGTTGCCAAAGGTTCCCTTGGCAAGCTACTAAGCAAAATTGTGGAAGAAAAATTTGTCTTTGGTGCTCTCCCACATCTAGATGTAATGTGGCTTAGTGTAGTACCAGGAAAAGGCATTACGTCCCAGAGTGAAGAGAGAAAAAGAGAACAAGAGAGAATGAGAAGCAAGAGGAAGAAGGAGAGAAAAAGAGCAAATGAGAGAGTAAGATAGAGCAAGATAGAAACACAGAGAGACACAAAGAGAGAGATAGAGATAGAGACAGACAGAGAGAGACAAAGACAGACTCATAGAGAGATGAGCATTAGACAATTGGGAGAAGTGAAATTTAGAAAAATTGAACCTCAAGGAAAGAATAATATTTGGGGTTGTTTCAAATAGGTGTAATGTGATTTCTATTCTCACCTCTCTAATGAAACAACCTAACTTCCCTAAATCTTCCACAGGTAAAAAATTTGGTGGTCTTTTCTTTTTTCCCTCTCTTCTTTCTTCTTGATAACTTAGCAGTTTAATTTTCTTCTGAATTTCATGATTCTCCTCCTACTCTTCTTTTGCTGACTTGATTTTGATCTTCCTCCTATTGAACATGAGTGTTCCTTCAGATTATGTCTTTGGACCTTCCTTAATTTTCATTTCTTTCTACCTTGGGAGTCATTAAATACAGTTTTTAACAATCACTGATGTTTCCTGAATATATATTTCCATCCTATTTGTTATTACAACTAATCTAATGTCTTTGTTTAATGAGAAAATGTCTATGAACTATTTACCAAAAACTCTGTCTTTTCTACTTCTCTTAATTTCATATTCACTCATATCCTTTGATCCAGTAATACCACTAGTTCTATTTCCAAAGGTGATTAGGGAAAAAGGAAAAGAACCTATAAGTTCTCAAATATTCATAGTAGCTCTCTTTGTGGTAGCAAAGAATTGGAAACTGTAGAGATGAATATTGGTTTTTTAAAAAAAAAGAAAGAAAAGAAAGTTGTATTTCAGCTAGGTTCTGAAAAAGCCCTGGGATTCTGAGGAATGGAGGTCATAAAGAAAAGCATTCCAGGCATGGAGAAGTGTCAATTCAAAGACATGTTGATGGGATATAGAATGTAGTAAGTGAGGAAAAGAAATGTTACTAGTATGGCTAGACTATACAATGAATGGAGTGGAATAATATTTTTTTTAAAGTGGAAGAATAGGAACAAGCCAGTTTATAAAAAAGGTTAAATTCCACTCCTAGAGGTCGCCAGTAACCACTAGTTTATTGAGTTGAGAGTTGACCTGTTTATATCTAAGCTTTAGAAGAATACAGCTATAGAGCATTGATTGGAGAGGGTGAGAAGAGAAACTAGGCAAGGAGAACAATTAATAAATTATAGTATAGTAGTCCTGATGAGAAATAATTAGGGTTTAAACTAGAGTAATTGTTTGAATTTAGAGAAGTGATAGTGTGGAGGCAGAAACAACATGATTTAGCATACAATTAGATTTATAGAATGAGTGATAATAAGGAGTCAAGAATATTGCTGTAATTAGGAGTTATGAACTCGAGTGACTGGGAATATGGTAGTGCCTTTGGTAGTAACAAGAAAGTTCAAAAATGAAGCAGGTTTTTTGGGCAAAGGACATTGAGTTTTATTTTGGTTTGTTAAATTTGAGAATCATATGGGATACCCAGTTTGATATGCCCAATAGATAATTGGTAATCCATCTGTTGTATTTGTATCATTAATGCCTCTAGCACAGGAGCATCACCTATTGTTCAGTTATGTCTGACACTTTTTGGGCCATTTTTTTTTCTGAGGCAATTGGGGTTAAATGACCTATTAAGTGCTTATAAATACTTGTTGATTGTTTGATGCAGGACTGGCAATCAGAAGAAAGACTTGGACTGGAAATATAAATTTGTGGATGATAAGCATGGATATGATAATTGAATATATGAGATCCGATGAGGTCAGCTAATGTGATAGTACAGATGGTAGATACCATGGATCTATTGGGCTTTTAAAAGTAGGTGTTGTATTGTGATAATTCAAGGCAATTCTGATAGGCTTGTGATGGAATGAGCCATCTGCATCCGGAGAGAAAGCTATGGAGGCTGAATGTGGATAACAGAATAATATTTTCACCTTTTTTGTTGTTGTTTGTTTGCTTGGATTTTTCTTTCTTATTTTTCCCCTTTTGATTTGATTTTTCTTATGCAGCATGATAAATGTGTAAATATATTTAGAAGAATTTCATGTTTAATCTATATTATATTACTTGCTGTCTAGGGGTTGGGGAAATAGGGGAGAGAGGGAGAAAAATTTGGAACACAAAGTTTTGCTAGGGTGAATATTAAAAACTATCTTTGCATGTATTTTGCAAAGTAAAAAACTATTTTTATAAAAAAATAAAAGTAGATGTTGTGTAAATATCCTAAAATCAATATGTCTAAATCACAATAAATTAATTTTACCTTCCAAACTCTCACCTGAACTCTATTTTTCTGTAGGCAACGCTATTCTTCCTGTCTCCCAAATTCACAGCTTGGGCATCATTCTTGGTTAACTATGCTCATTTACCCTATAAGCCCATTCCATAGTTAGAACTTGTTGCCTCTTATCTCCATTCATTTTTCCACACTCTCATAATCACCACCTCACTTCAAGGTCCTCTAGTTCTGTCTTTAGACTATTGCAATGGTCTCCCCTGTCTCAAATCTATTTTCAACATAGCATCTAGGTGATATTCCTTGAGTTCATGTCATTTTTTCTTCTCAATAAACTCATTTCCTTTCTCTTGCTCCTAGGATAAAATATAAACTCTTCTGTTTTGCTTCTAAAGCTCCCTGCAGCTTGGTTGCAACCTAGCTTTCTAGTGTCATTATGTTTCCCTCCTTCCAATAAGTTGACTGATGCTCTCTATTGCTCACACTTAGCATTCCATCTCATCTCCATTCCTTTGCCCTGTTTATTTACCATCTGTGGGATATACCTCCTCCTCAAAGCATTCACCTCTTGTTATAAAATGAAGCTCAAGTCCCAACTTCTACATCAAGCCTTTTCTGATGCCCTTTATCCCTAATTCACATATATTCTGTATACATTTGCTGTGTGTCCATATTTTCTACTCTTATATCATGGAAGATATCTGTAAACAAGGATTGTGTTTTTTGGTAGGTCTTATTTTTGTTTTTATACTCTTAGTGCCTTGCATATGCACTTTATTAATAAAACACTTGTTGACTGATCGAAAATCACATATTTCTAAATGTTTGTTAGATATGGCCAACTAGACAAGCTTTTGGCATCTCAAATTCAATATCTAAACCTGAAATAATCTTAATCCTTTAAGTCTTCTCCCCATGTCACTTCACAAGTTCTATTAATGACATCAATTTTCCATATCCCAACCAATTGGGATTAACTTTGACTCCTTGTCTCCTTTCTTAGCACCTCCCTGTATCTATTTTGTTGCAAGGTATCGTCTTTTTTATCTTCACATTCTTTTGCATCAGGTCCCTTCTTTTCATTTTCCTATAACTACCCTAGTTCAGACACTCACCTCTCATTGCTTCTATTTTCATAGTCTTTTAAGTAGTCTTGTTTCTAGTTCTTCTGTTCTCCAATCCAACCTTCACAGTTCTACTTGAGGAAACATTAGAAACACCATGTTATGATCATATCAATTCTCTCCTCATTCAATCAAATTAAATAACCATCCTTTAAACACTTTATATTTGCAAAATGCTGGGATTAGAGATAAAAGCAGAACTTTCTTTGCCCTAAAAAAGCTTATATTCTGTCGATGATATAAAGTTGGACATAATAAATAAAAAGAAAGCATTAACAGGTAAGAAAGTAATCTTAAGAGGAAGATAATACTAAAAACTGGGAAAGGGCTTTTGGAAGAATTTGGAAAATACTTCATGAAGAACACAATGCCTGAATTGTGCTCTGAAGGAAGCTTGTGTGCCAAAGAGACAGGTGAGGAAACAGAAGATTCCAGATTCAATAACATGAGGTGACTACAGAATAAACTATAAACTTCTAACTCTGGCATTCATTATTCCTCATAATTTGGCTCCAATTTACCTGTCCATACTTATTTTGTACTACTTCCAATTCTATGTAGCACCAGGGGCATTCTCTCTATTATATTGGCTTATTAAAAAACAAATTCAGGGTTCTTTTTCAATCTTCATTTACTGTAAAAAGAAAACATAGATCACGAGTCCCAACTGATGTTTTTACAATGTGTTAGAGAAGTGACATGACTAATTCAAAGCGAAGGTATTTAGAGAAATATCATTGTGAGAAAAAAATAGAATAGTTTTTGTTCCAAACTTATCGTCCCAAACTAGGAGCACATTCACCCACAAATACACATCATCATTAAGACTCCTGAGTGACAATATTTCAGATAGAGACTTGTATAAGTGAAAATATTAAAAATCCTATTCTCTTTGGGTTATCTCTAAAACTATAAGGGTCAATTAGTTAGATATCCTTTAGTGACAAAATGATTGGGATTTGGGAAAGTTGTCAGAAGAATTCTATTGTATAAACAATGCCTAAAAATTGATTGTTATTTGTCTTATAAATTATCATTCTGTTTAGGAAATTACTGCTCCCTTTTTTTGTTTTTTTTCTACCTTTTTATACTTTCTTACATTTTACTTAAGGATTATAGTGAGTGTAGTCCTCAGTTTTTTGCAACAATATTTCAGTTGCCTCCAAGGTTATAGCCAAAGCTATATGCCTTGCCCCCTGAAACACCAAATTTCACAAAAATGCCTCAGAGGCATATAAAATGGTATACCTGAGTTGATGCTCCTCATTTTCAAGCAATTTCTTAAAATAACACTTCCTACACTCAGTTTAGAGATTGAATGTACCACACTACTACATGAAACAGTTTTCTGGTGTCCCCCACCTCACCTAATTCAATGACCTTTTGTATGTAAGATTACTAAGGTCACAGTAGGGAATGGGACCCAAATAAGCATCCCCCCACAGTGGAAATCAATTATCCCTTATTAGTTTAGATTTTCCATAATGTAAGTACCAGTTTTTTTTTAGAAATTCAAAGACACATACTGTGAACATGGCTCTATATGCAAAGTAAGCAAATAATGATGCTTTGGACCCACTTTGCCTATACTGAGCAACCCTGCCTCAGACAACATAATTATATCTAGTGCAGTGCTGGCTGCAACAAAAATAAATCCATTGTAATAGAAATGTGTCATAGGATCAATGTCTTCCACTTGGAAAACAAATGCCTTGGCTTTGCTCTGGTGTTTATTTTGGCTTAAGCGGTTGAGTCCTTTTTCTAGCCGGCAGGAGTCTATTATCCAGTGATAACACTTCTCATTCCCATTGTTGCTCTCTTTAAAACAGCTACTTTGGGGCTTTTCTTTTTTTTTTTTTGAATGTTTACTTAATGACATGTTTAAAGTCATTGTAAGAGGCTTATTAAAATGACAGATTTTTTGTGAGTTGAAACTATAGACTCTAAGACTGATAATAAATTGTGGTCCTGATTCCAGCTTCTGTGTGTTATAGGCGCCTTGCTGCTTTTGAAATGTTGGCAGAATTGTCAGGCATTTGGAGCTTGCTTATACCTTGTATACTGAATATTTTGAATCTTAGACATCATTATGCAGAGCCATAACTAGCACAGAATAAATGAGATATAATCCAGGGCTAGTAAGTACTCTGGGAAAGAGCACCTCCTCTCTAGAGAGAGATATTTCTTGTCTCACATTGAGACTACCTTCTATAGGAAGCCTTTCCTGATTTCACCAGGCTAATGTCTTTCACACTGAGATTACTTGGCATCTATTCCCTATGTATGTTGAATATATTAATTTTTGTTGTCTCTTACTTTAGAACACGGGCTTCTTGAGGGCAAGGATTGATTTTTGCTATTTTCTTTATGGTCCCAGAGTATACCAGAGTCTGGAATTATTTTTGATTGATTGGTTGTTTGAGATTCCCTAGATAGTAGGGGAAATAATTCCTGGACATCACCTCCAAGGGTTCATCACTATGGAATCCTTCTTCCTTCTCAGAGACTGTTACTACATGCTTGCCAATGTGAGCATCAGGATAATGACAGTAGAAATTTCATCTGCCTCGACTACTTCTTTCCCCAATTAAACTTGATATAGACTCAATTTTATTTGTTTATGATGATGACTTTACCTAGTTTTTAAAAAGTAAATGGTAACATTCCATGAAATACATTTTCACAGAATTAGCTAAAAAACTATCTGGTGGCAGTGTCAAGAGAGAATTGTTAGATCACTCTATTTAGTACCTAATTTTTCTCCTTTAAAACAAAATAACAACAACAACAACAAAGGAACTGTTTATTTTCTTCATTTAGATAAAAATCTCCATGAAGTTAAGATTCTTAGATAGTTTATGTTCTACACTTTATTTAGGCAAGCTAACTTCTTTCCTCATTCCTTACCTCCTGGTCACTCTGGAATCCTAATATAGCTAGGTGACCACCACATTTTAAGAAACTCTCCTTCCTTCTATTATTCAATCAACAAACAATTATTAAGGGCCTACTATAGTCCAAGCAAAATGTGTAGTTGCTGCTTGTTAATTCCTTCCCCTCTTGCCTTCCTTTGCTTTTCACTTTTCCATTGCCTTTTAAAATGATTCAGTCTTAACACTAGACTTGAGGGTCAGGTAGGTGAGAAACTGAGAGACTCCATCCTGCTCTTAAGTAGGAAGTAAAAAGAACAACTTGATTGGGAAAATAATGGTGTGTGTGAAAAGGGAAGCAGGTGGTTCTCTTCCTGCAGCCTTGTGAAGAAAAAAAAAAGACAGGAACAGAGTGCTAGTCCTAGTCAAATAAGGAAGGTTGGAATAACCAACAGATGCCAACATCCATGCTTTCTCATATCTCTATAATTTCTGAAGCATCCTCTCATCATCCTTCCTCCATCCTGAGCTCCTGCATCAGGCCCCCAAATCCCATGTAAATGATTTTGGACTGGGGAAGTTTTTGTCCTGTGGAAGGGATATGAAAAAGAGTGTATATTGGGAAGAGGGGAAAAGAAACTTCTATTTTGCTACCAGAGCTGCTGCTACTCTAAATGATTTTCCCCATAGAAACACTTATTGAGTTGTCTCCTTCAAAAAAAGTACTTTTTATTTCTTATGTATTTTTGTAGTTACTTGTGTATCTGTACCCTTATAGAGGATTGTAAATTCCTAGAGGCAAAGACTTTTTTTTTGATCTTCATGTCCTTACATGTAGTATAAGATCTTGCATTTATTTGACACTTAAATGCTTGTTGGAGTATATTGAATCAAATTGAATGGTCTTATTTCAGGGACTAGATATATTAGGGGTTATATAAGCTTTTGAGTTGACTTTGGAACTAATCACTGTGCAAAAAATGATTTCTGCTAGAAAATATGTTCTGGGTATCAACTACTTCATAAAAGAAATTTTGGAGCATAGTATATCTGTGAATTAGGGATTGCCTCTATTTTGCTCCTCCCCCCAACTGCTTAGTGCAGTACCAGGTTTATACAAAGTACTTTTTGCCATTGAAAGGTTGTTTTTAGTCTTACAATCCTAATGAAGCTTCTTTAATCTTTCTTAACCAGGACTACATGTTGGGCCATGAATATTGTCATGTCAGTCACCAAGCTTGTTGGACTGGATTTTTCACCCTGACAGATGCTTATCATCTTAGTCAATTCCATTGCAGAGGTAATTAGACATGCCCTGCATCAGGACTGAGTCCTAAGAAACCATCCAGGCAAAGTCTTTGGTTTGAAAATGATTAAACTTTTTTCCCCTTGAACAGGGACAGCTGGTTTCCATGATGCTGATGGCTGAAGTTTTATTTGGATGACAGGAGTTGATATAACAACTCTTCTGCTGCTTACACTTGAAACCCCCTACACAAAACACATGCCACTAAGAGGATGGCAAACGTCTCCTTTTGCTAATGTAATACTGAAATTACAGCATGGACAGCAATTCCATTTCAAGTAGAAAAGCTTTGGGGACGTGATGGGTCTTTTTGGATCGCATACAGGAGCCTGGATTGCTCCTCAATTCAGTTCCTGTGGGAAGAGTCTTCTCTCTACTTGGCTGGACACATTGTGGGATATTGATAATCACCTTCCACTTCCAATGAAGAAAGAATAAGAGAATATGAGGAAGATTGAGACTAGACGAAATAAAGAAAATCCATAAGATAATGAAGAGGCTATACAAGCATCTTTTATGGCTCAGGTTTGGGCATACCTGGAAATGAGATGGGGGCTTGGTTTCCTATTTTAGGATTCCAAGATCCTAAATGGTTTTTCATATAGGATAAGAATTTAGAGCATGAGGGAGTTAGGTCTAACCTGGATTTATGCCCTTACAGATTAGAAAATATATGTGTCTGTTTTATATTTATACCTTCAGGAGATTTTCACCTTTTAAAAATTCTTCCAGTAGCTTTAGAGAACAGAACACAGCTACCAAAGTGGGACATGAACTCTGCGCAGCAACCTCTTCTTCCTTGTCCCCAAGGCTAACTCCTTAATCCATGCAGCTGAATGAAGTTAACTTTGTTCTTTCCTAAGAAATGGGTATTACCTGGACAAAAATTAGGCTTAGAAAGAGGAGAAGAAAACCCTGAAGAGGCTTATTTCTTGTAGCCCCATTTGCTACATGTGCCAGCTTAACATACTCCCATGATTATAACAGCAGTATCACAATGCCAGCTCAATTTGCATTTTCTTAAATATAAATATTTCTGCTCTTGAGTAGTTTTACCCTTCCTAGTGCTATAGGAAATTCTGTACCTTCATCTAATTTTTCTGCCTAAGAAAGTGGAGAATCTATGATTTTGCCAGTATAAAATACTCCCTGTATGAGAACTAACTTTATCTTTACAAATTATAGTCTATCATTTAGAAAAAAATTAGAAAATATTGTTATATTATTTTCTAAAGACCCAAAAGTTAGTAAATGTAAATGGTGGAATCTGCCACAAGTCTTTCTGTGACTTCAAATCAAGTTTGCTCTTCTGATTTATCATACTGCAAATATCCCAAAATAATATCTCATTGCTAAGGGGAAAAATGAATAATCTAAGTCTAAATGAAAATTTACCTTCAATTAAGTCTAAGATTTTTATAGGTGCCTCATTCTCTAAGTTTATTTTAGTAGTGGCAGTATATAAAAATGGCTCAAGCTTATGAATTACAAAGCAAAGGTAGCAAAAATGGGAACTTTGTTTAAGGAATATAAATCTTACTTTGTGTCAAAGGCATGAGAAAGTTATAACTTCAAGGTCCACCTTTTTAATGACAATAACATTTAGTTATAACATGAAAAACTAGCAGATTTGAGGAAAAGATTATTCTGGTCAATCAAAAATTTTCTAATGAACTCAGGTATTGTCATTAAACTACAAAATAAAGTGAGATGTGCCCTGTTACCCCATTTCCCCAAAGAGTTAAGGCAGCTCACGCTGACTGGATTCAACATTTGGTTATGATTATAAAATATCAGTTTCTCTTTTACTCCTCATCAGAGTTTAATCTGAAAAATATTCAAATATAGCTTATGTGTAACTCATGTCTAAGATAGCATGAACCCAAGAAATGAGGTCTCTTGTGCCTAAATAAGCACTCAAGGAAACAAATGTAAATTGAGTAGAGAAGAGTATTTTGCTTAACAGAAAATGCAAAAGATGAAAGAAACTTAAGTGAACACATAAAAAGACACAGAAAACATATGAAGTAGTATAGTAGCTCTTAAGCATAAATACAATTTTTAATGAATCCTATTCTTCTCCCTTCCCCTCTCTCTATCAATGTCCCAAAGTCTTTCAGACTCAATTTCACTTTTGGTTTAGACTTCTTTCATAAGAGAATTTGAAGAGTCTTTCTTCCTGCTAAATGATCATAAATAACATATTTCATTGAGGAATAAGAATTTTATGTCACTTTGTGGTCAATATTTTGTACATCATAATAGAGCAGTGGCCATACCTTTATTAGCCTTTGCAGAGTACCAGTGAGACAATTTCTGTCATGAAAGAAGTTGAGCCCCTAGTTTTGTGGAGAATTATGAATATGTGTAATGGAAGTACTTTCCATTGTAATATGTATAGACCTTCTGTAACTAGTTCAGATCTCCTAAACCCAAGGTAGAAAGTAGCTTTATGGGTTGCCTGAAGTTGTAGAATTGGAACCAGGAGTATCTTCAAAGGGCTATAGTTGGTCCTTACCTTTGACCTTCCTGGACTGGACTTTCCTTTAAGTTTGCCTCTTTTGCTGTTGGTGACTCCTAAGGAATGGGTACTTTAATTGCAAGCTTAACTAGCGAGGCTATAAATATAGGCTATGGTCTTTGGCGGTCTCAGTATTTGTATTTTTTATTTTTTCATTTTAGGTAATGGAATTTGTGGGCTACAAACTTGATGATGATGATGATAACTAGAATTTATATAGCACTTTAAGGTTTGCAAAACACTTTACAAATATAAATTTGATTTTCACAACAATCCTGGAGGACAGGCGCTATTATTCTATCTTTTGCACGTGAGGAAGCTAAACTATACAAAAGTTATTGACTTGTCCAGAGTCTTATAACTAGTAAGTGAGGTTAGATTTGAAATCAAGCTTTCCTGATTCCAAATCTAGTGCTCTAACCATTGTGCTATTAGGTTGATCTTGTCAATTTAAAAAAAATCAGGAGAAAAAAACACCTGAGGTCTGGGATTCTAAGAGATGAGTTTTGCTGGATTTTGTATTCAGCCCAGCATCAATTCTCTCTCTCTCTCTCTTTTTCTTTATAAAGCTTTTTATTTACAAAACATATGAGTGACCTTTCAACATTGACCTTTGCAAAAAACTTTTTTTCCCAAGCTTTTCCTTTCCTCCCCCCCACCGCCACCCCTAGGTGACAGGTAATCTAATACATGCTAGATAGGATAAATTATATGACAAATACAATACATGTATACATATCTATACAGTTATCTTACTGCACAAGAAACATCAGATCTAGAAAGAGAAGAAGAAAAAAACAACCTAAGAAGGAAAACAAAATGCATGGAAATATTCACAGAAAGCGTTAAAATGCTGTGTTGTGGTTCACTCTCAGTTCCCACAGGCCTCTCTCTGGATGTATATGACTATCTTCATCGCAGCACAACTGGTTTGAATGACATCATTGTTGAAGAGAACCACCAGCATCAATTCTTCAAAGAATGAGGAGTGACCTTTGGATCCTGCTTGGGGTAGCTGAGACAGAGACTTATCAACAATATCATATATGTGGGTGAACTTTGTTAGATTAATGCTGTATAGAAACTGTGCTCAATCTGAACTACTCTCTAGAGACAGAGGTGGTACAGGGGAAATTGTGCTTCCAAGGTCTGAGGCAGAAATATTTGTAGTTCTATTCTTGCTAAGTCTTTGAGCTAAATGTCTCTTTGTAAAAAGCTAAATGATATTAAGTGGTTGAATATAACTGGGGCCCTAGTCGCTAGTGGCTAACAGTATGGTTTGTGGAAAGGAACTTTGAACAAATGGCATGAGAAGAACTAGCCTAACCTTTCAATATTACCACTAGAATGGTGAAATAGAGATAGAGCAGCTAACTCAAAGCATATATTAGAAGTTCTACGATTAAAATTAATCTTCTCCTCAGCAAAATAGTGAAAGTTATTTGGCATTTCCATAACTAGACACTAAAACAAACTTTTTATATGTTGAATTCTCCTCTTTAGCAGAATTGTTTTCATTGTCTTTTCCCCTTCTCTTTTCTCCTTCCCCTCCCCCTTCCTTCCCTTTTCTTTCCTTTTTCCATCTCTCTCCTTTTTTCTTCCTCCTCCTCTTCTTCGTCCTCCATTCCTCCTCCTCTTTCTCTTTTTCTTCCTCTTCCTCTTCCTCATTAAAATAGTAAGTGTGAGGATCCCAACTATGGAAAAGTCAGTATTTACAAAAATCCACTCAAAGGAAGCAGCTATATGGCTTATTGAATAGAGTGATGGATTTGGAGTCAAGAAAACCTCCCACACTGCTAGTGTCTACCCAGTATTAGGGGTCTTTCTTCTTTCTTGGTTTTTCAAGGATACCAATGCAGACAAATTCTATCTACCAGTTATGTCTCACTCTCATCACTGGATTACTTAGTATTTTTTTATTTTTCATAATTATGTCATTTGATTTGGTACTAGAAAAATAAAGGTGGAAACCCACCATAGCTATATACAACTATGTTACTTGAACAAGTCACTTAATTTATTTGAAACTTAGTTTCTAGTAATTTTTCAGTTGATTCTCTAAATATACCATCATCATTTTCAAAGAACGATAATTACCTAATCTAATTCCTTTAATTTCAAGAACTATGATGAATGTTGGAGAGGATGTGGGAAAATTGGAACATGAATACATTGTTGGTGGTATTATGAACTGATCAAACCATTCTGAAGAGCAATTTGGAACTATGCCCAAAGGGCTATAAAACTATGATTTGATCCAGCATTGTCTCTATTGGGCTTGTATGCCAAAGAGATCTTAAAGGAGGGAAAGGGCCCCACATGTGCAAGAATGTTTGTGGCAGCCCTTTTTTGTAGTGGCTAGAAACTGGAAACTGAATGGATGCCCATCAATTGGAGAGTGGCTGAATAAATTATGGCATAAGAATGTTATGGAATATTATTGTTCTATATCAGCAGGATGATTTCGGAGAAGCCTGGAGAGACTTGCATGAACTGATGCTAAGTGAAATGAGTAGAACCAAGATTATATTATAGATTTCAACAATGTTATATGATGACCAATTCTGCTAGGCATGGGTCTTTTCAACAGTGAGGTGATTCAGGCCTATTCCAATAGACGTGATAGAGAGAGCCATCTGCATCCAGAAAGAGGATTGTCGGAACTGAATGTGGATTCACTTTTTTGTTGTTTGCTTGCTTTTTGTTTTCTTTCTCATTATTTTCTTCTTTGATCTGATTTTTATTGAGCAGCATGATAAATATGGAAATATATGTGGAAGAATTGTATATGCTTAACATATATTGGATTTCTAAGTCTCAAAGGGAGAGGGTAAGGGAAAGGGAGGGAGAAAAATTTGTAACACAAGGTTTTGCAAGGTTGAATGTTGAAAACTATCTGCATATATTTTGATAATAGAAAGCTATTATATGAAATAAAAATGAAAAAGAAACTTAGTTCTTTACTTGATAAAATACAAATATTGGTTTATATGACCTTCCTTCTCTAAATCATTATTTCTAAATAACAAGCAACTCTGCTTTTTCTCCTCATAATTCCTTGTTTCAAATATGTCTTAGCCTTCTGGCAACATCCTTTTTGTGTATGATTCATTTTTAATTCTCTTGAGCCTTGAGGATTCCAAAGCTTCTGGCAAACAGAATATTGGCAGTAAAATTTAGGCCTATGGCTCAGTGAGAAGGTTGAAGTCTTGAAAGGAATTTTGTAGCTTGGCAAAAGGTACAAACTTGTGTTTTCTTCTACCTTCGTGTAATTCTTGATCCAACTTATATTCCATTTTCAGTGTATGTTCAAGATCTGTATACTTGTCTGTATATAAATCAATTATATAAATCAAATCAACAACCATTTTTATTAAGCATGTACTATATACCAGATACTTCACTAAGTGTATTGGTTCTCTTTTGTTCTTGAAGAGGACCAAAATGACATCACTATTTTAGAGTTGAATTATAGTGTGTCCACCTGTACCTGATCAGACCAATATGAGCTCAGAATAATCTGCCCTATGAGCATTTGGGGTGGTTTCTCTAATTTTGTGCATCTCTCATTTCTTCTGGGCTAATTCATTTATGCTTTGCTAAATATATAGTATACAAAGAAAGATAAACAATTAGTCCCTGCTCTCAAGGAGCTCAAACTCTAATGGGAGAGAAAACTTGAATCTATATACAAATAACAACATACAGGATAAATTGGAGATGTTCTTAGAGGAAAAACCCTAAGATGAAGGAAGAATAATAAAGGATTCTTGTAGAAGATGGGGCTTGAAGATATGGGGGAAGCCAGGAAGCAGAAATGACAAGGGAAAGAGGGAAAGAATGCTGGGAATGACCTAGAGCCAGTAAAAAGACCTGGAATTGGGAAATGCATTATCATTTGTGAGGAATAGCAAGAAGACATTATTATTAATTGTGGTTTGAAAGAAATAAGGTATATGAAGGGGGAGCTAGGTGACTAAATAGATAGAGTGCCAGATCTGAAGTCAGCAAGACCAGAGTTCGAATCTAGCCTTGGATACTTGCTAACTGTGTGACCCTGGTCAAGTCACTTAACCCTGTTTGCCTCAGTCTCTTCAGCTGTAGAGAAAGAAATGGCAACTCATCAAGTAATTCTGCCAAAAGAACCACAAATAGGGTTATTAAAAGTCAGACATGACGAAAATGACTGAACAAGTAGGTGCAAGAAGACTGTAACGGGTCAAGTTACGGAGAATTTAAAAGCCAAATAAAGCATTTTATTTGATCTTAGCAATAATAAGAAGACACTGCAATTAATTGAATTAGAGATAGTGACATGGACAGACATGAGCTTTATACAGATTAGTTTGTTAGCTGAGTGAAGGATGACCCACAATGGAGATTAAATACCAGGTTGTTTTAATAGTCCATAATTGAGAGTATGTGAGCCTGAACCAAGTTGATTATGGTGTCAGAGGAGAGAAGAGGGCATATATATGACCTGTTTTGAAGGGAGAAACAACTAGATCTGGGAACTAATTCGATATAGAGCATGAAGAGAAATGATAGGGAATATTATGGTACTATTGAATGCAATTGGGAAATTAGGAAAAGAGGAGGTATTTTGAGGAAAGATAAAAGTGTTAAGTTTTGGTTTGGTCACATTAAGATATTTATATAACATCTAATTCAAAATGTTCAACATGCAGAGATGAGGAGAGAGGTTGAGCTGGACAAATAGATCTGAAAACTATCTTCAGAGGGATAATAGTTGAATCAATGGAGGCTGACACAAGCATCAAGCAAAATAGCATAAAAGGAGAAGAGAATTCAGTCCAGAAGAGAGCCAAAGAAGACACTCATGGTTAGCTAGGATAATCCAGATGAATACCCAGTAAAGATACTCAGAAGGAACAGTCAAACAGGTAGGAAGAGAAAGAGGAGGAAGAAATATCATGAAAACCTAAATAACAGAGAGCATCAAGGAGAAAGGGATTAACAGTGTCAAAGGTTGTGAAGAAGGTTGAGAACTGAGAAAAGTTCATTAGATTTAACACTTAAGAAATCATTTGTAGCTTTGGAGAGAGCAGTTTCAACTGGATGATTAGATCAGAAGTCAGACTTCAGAGAATAAATAAGAAAGTGACAAAAAAGGAAGAGGGGACATCAATTGTAGATGACTTATTAACCTCAGACTATTAGCATATAATTTTTCAGTAAATTAGATACAAAATGAATGGGAGATATAATATCTGACAGGGATGGAGGAGTCATGTGAAATATTTTTTGTAGATGAGGGAGACATAGACATGTTTGTATCTAGAGCAAGGCAGTTTGTGGATAGAGAAAAGGCCAGTAGATAAGGACTGATAAGTTGGAGAGTGGGAATGACAGAGAGGACAATCTGCTGGAGAAGATATCATGGATTGGTATCACCTGGCCATATAAAGAAGTGTATCTCAGCATGAAGAAGGACCATGCCTTTTTGTGAAAAGGGATAAGGGGGAAATAATGGTAAAAACCATTTAAGCAATGTGAGGTGAGAAGAGATAAAGAGAAAGTCCTTGATGAATGGCTCCAAATCTTCAATTTGTATTTCTTTAATTATTAGTGATTTAGAAAAAAAATATATGGATACTGATGATTGATTTTTCTCCCTCTGAAAACTGTCTATTCATATCCTTTCTATTTGTTGATTGGGGAATTATTCTTTATCTTGTGAATCTGACTCACTTCCTTAAATATCTTAAAAATGAGACCTATTACAAGAATTTCAAGTGAATTAATGAAAAAAATTGTAAATGAAGGTGGCCTAGCCACACCAGACTTAAACTGTATTATAAAGCAGCAATCATCAAAATCCTTTGGTTCTGGCTAAGAAATAGAGTAGTTGATCAATGGAATAGGTTAGGCTAACAAGACCCAATAGTCAATGATTATACTATTCTAGTGTTTGATAAACCTAAAGACCTCTGATTCTGGGATAAGAACTCATTATTTGACAAAAATTAACGGCAAAGTTAGAAATTAATATGGTAGAAAGTAGGGATTGAGCCACACCTAACACCCTTTACCCAGATAAAGTTGAAATGGGTTCATGATTTAGACAGTAAGATAAATTATCCATTTTGCATTCTGAAATGTTCTAATTTTTCTTTGGCTACAAATTCCTTTCTTCTTCACAGATCTGAAAAGTAGACTATCTTTCTTTCATTTTTTGAGCACAGTTCCAAAATGCTCTCTAGAATGGCTGGATCCGTTCACAGTTCTACCAGTAGTGTATCAGTATCCCAGGTTTCCCATATCCCCTTCAACATTCGTCATTTTCTTTTCCTGTCTTGATTATATTAATTTAAAAAGTTTTTGTGCAAACAAACCAATGAAGACAAAATCAGAAGGAAAGCAATAAACTGGGAAAAACATCTTATGTCCAAGGGTCCTGATAAAGATCTAATTTCTAAAATATAGAGAGAATGACTCAATTTTATAAGAATACTCTTCAATTGATAAATGGTCAAAGGATATGAACAGACAACTTTCAGATGAAGAAATTAAAACCATTTCTAGTAATATGAAAAAATGCTCTAAATCATTATTGGTCACAGAAATGCAAATTAAGACAACTCTGAGGTACCACTACACACCTGTCAGATTGGCTAAAATGACAGGAAAAGATAAAGATGAATGTTGGAAGGGATGTGGGAAAACTAGTACACTAATACATTGTTGGTGGAGTTGTGAACTGATCCAATCATTCTGGAGAGCAAATTTGGATCTATGCCCAAAGGGCTATCAAATTATGCATAGTCTTTGATCCAGCAGTGCCTCTACTGGGCCAGTATCCTAAAAGGATCATAAAAAAGAAAAGGACCAATATGTGCAAAAATGTTTGAAGCAGCCCTTTTTGGAGTGGCAAGGAACTGGAAACTGAGTGGATGCCCATCAATTGGAGAATGGCTGAATAAGTTATGATATATGAATGTTATGGAACATTATTGTTCTAAAAGAAACTATCAGTAGGATGACTTCAGAAAGGCCTGGAGAGACTTATAAGAATTGATGCTAAGTGAAGTAAGTAGAACCAAGAGGGCATTGCACACAGCAACAATAATCAATTCTGATGACCTTTGGCTCTTTTTAACAATGAGGTGATTCACAATAGACTTGTGATGGAGAGTTATCTGCATCCAAAGTGAGGACTGTGGGGATTGAATATAGATCACAAAATAGTATTTTCACTTTTTGTTCTTGTTGTTTGTTTCCATATTGTTTTCTCATTTTTTCCTTTTTATTCTGATTTTTCTTGTGCAGCATGATAATTGTGGAAATATGTATAAAAGAATTGTATGTTTAACATATATTGGATTACTTGCCATCTAGGGAAGGGGGTGGGGAAAAGGGAGGGAGAAAAAAAATCGGAACACAAAGTTTTGCAAGGGTGAATGTTGAAAACTACCTATGCATGTATTTTCAAAATAAAAACGTTATATAAAAAAGAAATGAGCCCTATTAGAAAAAGTTGTTACAAAGGTTTTTTCCCAGTTTCCCCCTATTCTTCTAATTGTAGCTACATTAATTTTGTTTATGTGAATTTATAAAATGTAATAAGATTATCCATTATTCCTCCTGTGTACCTCTCCATTTCTTATTTAGTCATGAATGCCTCCTATATCTATAGATGTTAGGTAGTTTATTCCCTATTTCATTAATTTACTTATGATATCATTTTTGTGCCCATTTTGAGATTATGTTGAGTTTTATGTTGATGTGTGAGATATTGATTTATATCTACTGTCAGTCTACTTTCCAGTTTTCCCATCAGTTTTGTTAAATAGTTCTTGCATCCAAAGTTGGGACCCCTGGATTTATCAAATCCTCATTTATTTTTGTTGTATATCTAATCTTTTCCACCTATTAACCTCTCTACTTCTCACCTAAAACAATTTGTTTCAATGATTATAGCTTTGTGATAGTTTGAGATTTAGAACTACTAGATTCCTTTGATTCCCATTTTTTTCCATTGATTCTCTTGATATTCTTAAATCTTTTATTCCTCCAGATGAATTTTGTTTTTATTTTTTTTTCTAGCTTTAAAAAATAATTGTTTGGTAGTTTGATTGGTATGTCACTGATTAAGTAAATTATTTTAGGTATCATTGTCATTTTATTATATTAGTTTAGCCTATCTATGATTAGTCAGTGCTTTTTCAGTTATTTAAATCTGTATTTATTTGTATGAAGAGTGCATTGTAATTGTGTCCATTTACTTCTTGGATTATATATGTTGGCAGGTAGAGTCCCAAGTATTTTATACTGTCTTTAAATATGTTAAATGGAATTTATCTTTCTACTTGTTCCATATGGATTTTTTATGATATCCAGAAATTCTGATAATTTGTGTGGTCTTAATTTTATATTCTGCAAATTTGCTGAAAATTTTAATTATTTGATTAGTTCTTGATTGATTTTATAGAATTCTTTAAGTGAATTATCATATCTGTAAAAAATAATAGTTTTGGTTTCTCATTGCCCACACTTTTTCAATTTTTTAATCTATAGCTATAGCTAGCATATAATATTAATAATGATGATGATGCATATTCTTGTTTTTTATCTCTGATTTTATTGCAAAGGCTTCTATCTTATTTTTATTACAGATAATGCATGAACTTGCTTCTTCCCCTACTATTTATCATTTTAAGGAAAACTATGCTTGTTAGTGTTTTAATAGGAATGAGTATTGTATCTTGTCAAAAGATTTTTCTGAATCCATTGAATTAATTGTATGGCTTTTGTGTTTTTGTTATCAGTATGGTCAGTTATGTGTATATTTTTCTTAATGTTGAAATAAGTATTCACTGTATAAAATCAAGATAATTATATTAAATCTTTGTGACATATTTTGGCATAATCTCCTACTTAATATTATTTAGAATTTTTATTAATATTCCTTAGTGAATGTGGTCTATAGTTTTATTTATCTGTTTATACTTTCCCTGATTTAGGTATCAAGACCATATTTTGTCATAAAAGAAATTTGGTAGGATCCCTTCTTTACCTAATTTTTTTTGATGTCTTCTTTACTTATTTTTATGTAGTATTAGAATTAATTGTTCTTTATGTATTTTATAGAATTCACTTGTAAGTTATTCTTGTACTGGAATATTTTTCTTTGTGAGTTCATTCATGGCTTATTCAGTTCCCCCCCTCTAAATGGGGCAATTAATTTAAGCATTCTATTTCTTATTCTGTTAATTCAAACAATTTATATTTTTGTAAATATTCATTCATTTAATTTAATTAAATTGACATGTCAGTGGGCAAAAATAATTCTTAACAATTCATTTTGCTTCTTCATTGGTTGTGAATTGATCTTTTATTTTTATTCTGGTAGTTCTACTTCTGTATTTTTCTTAATCAAATTAAATTTATTACTGGCTTATGTGTTTTATTGATTTAAAATAATTTTTAATGAATTCTATCTTGGTGTTTAAGGTTTTCATGATTTTCTTGCATCATTTTTATTTCTCTTAATTTTTTTGCCTAGCTTATTTATGTTTCAAAATCCTTTCTGAGCTCTTCCATGGCCTGAGAGAAATTCATATTTTTCTTTGAGGCTTTGGGAATAGGAGCTTTGACTTTTCTATCTTCTGAATGTATGTTTTGATCTTCCTTATCATGTTAGGTACTTTCTATGGTCAAAAACTTTTTTTTCCCCTGTGGTTTGCTCATTTCCCCAGCCTATTACTTGACTTTGAACTCTCTATTAAAGTAAGGTTCTGCTCTAGGGTGGAGAGTGCACTGTCCCAAACTTCAGGGGTTTTATACAGCCGTTTGTACAGTTGTACAGGGATATATAACTTTTCTGTTCTTCTAAGGTGGTGAGATCTAAGGATAAGTGTTTCCTGGCCTGTGCTCTGGTCTGTGAGCAATGACAAGCATTCCTGGAACTGTGAGGAGCATCTGTGCTCATTGTGGATGCAAACTCACCTTGGGCCTGCCATCTAGCAAAGAGATATGGATCTGTATAGAGCAAAGAACAAAGTAACTGAGTCCTTCTAGCAAAGAGACCTCTATAATCTCTTTGTGACCAGTTGTTCGATCCTCTTAGCATCTGTGGGCTGAGCTCTCTGGAAACCACTGAGGCTGCTGATTCAGTGGCTCTCAGCCAGTTTGTTTTGTGTTGATACAGCCAGTGCTGGACTGGTCCTCTTTCACCTGTGTGCAACAAACCTTTCCTGCTTGCCTTCTGTGTTGTAATGGGCAACTAGGGGCTGAGAGGTCTGGAAATCACCACTGCATCCATAGATTCAGTCTCCCTGAAGTTGGTTCTGGTTTGCTGGGACTGCAGTTGTCCTGGCATGGCCTGCACTGCACTGCACTCCACTCTCACCCTGGTGCTGAAATTCCAAGTTGAATTGTACTGGAAAATCGTTCTACTGCATTTTTTGGGGTTTTTGACACTTTCAAATTTGTTTAGAGAAATCATTTAAGGTATTAAGTTTCGGGGGAGACTTCAGGAGAGTTGCTATCTTTGCTCTGCCCTTTTGACCTTACCTCCCAGTGATAAGGATTTTAAAATTTTGTTTCTTAAATTTTTTTTGTTTCATGCCCAATTCATTGATCTGCTTTCTCTTTTATTGATCAAAGTATTTAGAGATATACACTTCCTTTAATTACTGCTTGGGTATTATCTGACAAATTTTGATATGTTGTCATTATTTTTAATGAAATTATTGATTGTTTCAATAATTTGTTCTTTGATCATTTATTCTTTAAGTTTAACTGTTAGTTTTTAGTTTAATTTTTAATCTTTTCTTCAAATGCCCATTGTTGAATACCATGTTGAATAACATTGAAAGAGCAAGAAAAGGAAAGAATTTAGATAAAAACTGGTTTGTTGACTATGGAACAGGTATTCCAGGGAGCACAGCGGAAGAAATAAATGGCTTTTGAGCAAGATATTTGAGAAATTTATTTACAGAGATAGGAATAAGGTGGTCAGTGGTGATGAATGGATGGGATTCGAGCAATGGCAATTGGGGATTAAAAATCACTGTGTTAAGGATAGGAATATGCTAATCATTGAAGGATGAATTCAGGTATGTTATCATTGCCCAAAGAGTGTCAGTGGATGGTAGGGTTGCCTTGAAGCAATTAAGTATAGCTGTAAGTGCAGTGGGTGGGAGAAAGCAAAGGGGCCTTACAGTTGTGAAAATGTAGGTTTCCAGGTGTCTAGGCTGTGATGAAATTGATACTCAGGGGAGCCAAGAACAAGTAGAGCAACTGCTGTGCAGATGTAGATGTATTATGACACATAATTACCCAGAAAAAACAAAAACAAGTTAAATATTTTGAATGAAAACAGTTGTTATATCTGCAAATAGTATCAGCTAGGTACAGGTGAAAATGGCCCGATGTGAAATATTTTCTAAGTTAGTCAAAGTCAATATATTACTAGGTAAGGAATCAAGGCAAGGAATGGAAAAAAGCTGAACTTCAGAGATATCTGAGGTGTCATCTATCATGGCCAAGAAATTCCATAAGGAAGTGCTCTTTAAAAGATTTGGAAGTTTTCTTGGACCACTTTGACCTCATGGTGGAATTTTTGGGTAGAATGGAAATTAGGAAGTACATCCAGCAGTAACAAAATAATGCCAATTGTCTAGGTCTCCTTGAAATATCTTTGGTTTCTCACAGAGACTACTAGTGAAAGTGCAAAAGTATACATGTATAAGAAAAAAGAGGCTCATTAAAGATGTTTCCAGGAGAAGAGCACATCAGTGATAATTTATATTCCAGGCTTTGAAATATCATTGGAAACACTACCTTATTTTGATTTCAAGAAATATGGGAAGATAGTTTCTTCTGCAGCCACATTTTAAGGCCAGTAACTTTCTCCTAACTATTTTATCGTGGACATGTGCTCCCTTGGCATTTTTGGCATTTTGTTCATGCATTTTGAGAAAGACCTTTCTAAGATTTTTTAAAATAAAAAAATTCATTCTTTGTTTCTTTTCATTTCTTGTTTTTCATCTTTTATTTCTTTTAAAAAATTTTTCATTTCTTAAAAAATAACATTGATACCAGAATTGTATACCATCCGTGAAGTTAGCTTCATTTGTCTCCATGTTTTGATTCTATATTGAAGGAAAAACAAAACAAAACAATTTACATGCTACTTTACAAGTATTTTTTCTTAATATTCAAGGGGTCTTAAAGACAGTTTTGATATTTATATTCTACTCAAGGACTTTAGCATTTCAGGGAAGGACTTTATATAGATTTTCAAATTGATTCCAGCATTTTTTTCCTCCAGTTTTGCTGGAGAGTCCAAGAGATGGACCTCTAGTTGAAGCTAAAAATGTAATAGGAAAGAAGGTATCTTAACATTTTCAGACTCATTCTAACCTGGCTCAATTACACAGTGATAGCTGACACTCTTCAGTATTTCCACCATTAATATACATTTTGTGAGATAAATAATTTTCTCCTTACCCCTTGAGCATTTTTTTGTCCATCTTCACTTCATGTTGGAGTTTTTGTTAGAATGGAAAGGAGGATGCCCAACCAGCAGTAAGAAAATGATGTCAATTGTCTAAGTTTCAAGCCAGTACAAAAACATCAGCATGCGACCACAATAAACTAAGCACAAATTTATAGGAAAGAACTTATCAGAAGATGAAGGGAAGGCAGAAGATGCTGCCTTAAAGTACAGACAATTTTAGATTATCCTGTCATAAGCCATGTGACTTTCTCAGCATTTGCTCCCAGCTCAAGAATCCAATGTACAGCCTATCCAGGGAAGATAGAAGCCAATGTTGAAACTGTGCTTTAAAGAACACCCAAGTGAAGATTCATGAGTGAAGGAACAACTTGTTTTCACAGCCATGAGAGAGCTGGCAAATGCTTGTCTGTAGTGACTTACATACTTATTCAGTGATTTAGACTGCCTCTCTGGCACGGGTCAGACGGCATATTAACATGGGATATAATCCTTTCTCACTCTGCAGGCAATGGCACAGTATGATACTGGCACCACATTAGGCTTCATTAACCCTAGAACAAGCTGCATTCTCACTCTTGGCACTCTCTGACGGGCTGCAGGCAGTAACCCATGAGTAATCTGATTACCTACAACCGACTGTATCCACATGGAATGGAGACTGACTACAGAGTGGAACACAATTACAGTCTTTTGAGATTCAATTAGAAAAGCTGTTGGTAGGGCCGTGCTCATGATTCTGAAGCAGACTCCAATAACCCTTCTCAAACGTGGTTCCTTAAGAGCAATAGTAAATAAAGAACTTAAAGAGCATCACCTGACTCTCATAGGGCTTTAAATGATTATTACTGAAGTTCCTTTTTGTGATAGGTTTGCATTTAGACATAATGTAAGCCATGTTTACATAGATCATGGCTGTAAGTCCTCTTGTCAAAAGGGGATATCTTCAGCCTTTTCTGAAGGGGCAAAAATTATTTATCTCCTTTGCTACTTTCTATTACTCCATTCTCAATCTGTGCTGTGCATAGGCATTAATAATTAAGGGATTTTAGCATCATCACAGGCTAATGGCTTCCAGATAAACTCAGAGGCAAAACATTGAGCTCACTGTATTAAAAATAAATAAATAAATGAATGCATAAATCAAGGGCAAAGGAGATCCACATTATTGGACAGCATCATCCCATGACAATATTATTTGCCATCTCTGCTCATATCACTAGTGTTGGCAGCTTTGCATGACCAATGTCATCGATGCTGCTGTCACTGTCACTGTAATCATTGATCATGAAGTTTCTAGTCTTTAAAAACATGCTTTGGAAAGAAATTGTTGCAGGAAAGAAGACTTTTCTCTCTCAAAGCCAAAAAAAAATTTCAAATGTTTTAAATATTTTTAGATGTAAGGTTCCTGAAATTGTCCTGACATTGCACTAGATCTTGTTTTTGCTTTTTTTTGATTTTTAGTCCTAAGTTGTACTTTCAGAGGTATGGGGAGCTCTTCGAATGGAAACTCTCTGTACTGAAGGAGACCAGCCACTCAGCTGTACCATCATCTCAGAGAGCTGTGTATAGCATTGAAACATTAAGTTGCTTGCCCATCATTGTACAGTATTAGCAGTAGGACTTGACTTCAATGTCATAGATTCATAGATTCAGAGTCTGAAAGACCTTAAGAATCATTTTGTGCAAATCCTCATTTTGATGTTCAGGTTAAAAGAAGCCACTTGTCCAAGGGAGCATGATTTGAGCTCAGGTCACTGACTATCTTCCTGCTGTACTATTCTGCTATTCATCAATCTTTGATATTTTTCATGATTTGTTCTTCACCTTAAATGGTAGGAGTTGATGGCTGTGATGATGATGATGATGATGATGATGATGATTTGTACAGTAGGGCAGTGTTTACAGTTTATTTTTTTCTGGATAAAGTATTCTCTCACTTTATTTTTTCTACAATTACTATTTTACCTTCTATGTAGGGCAAACTAAGTCTTGTTGAAAATTTCATAAGCCTGATGGTAATGCCAATTCCTGTTTATATCATTTCCAGCACAGATATAAGCATCAATCCTGGGCTCTGATTCATGTGAAATTTTCACTGAGATCATTGAAATTCATTTCTTATAGGGATGTATTTGGGCTCCTGAATTTCATTACATGCTTTCTGAGTTTGAGTGATCATGATTTTTCTCCCCTTATGCCCATCACACATTCTGCATTAAGGATGTAGATTCAGGATCACAGTTAATTAGAGTACTCATCTGAAAAAGGCAAAATACAATCTCCATTCAAAACTAACACTTTCCACTAAAACAGATTTCTTGACTTCTGGAAACAATGCATAATAGGCAGAAATATGAATGTAACACAATTTATTTGAAAAATAGAGCTATGCCATGTCCAAGATAGTACGTCAGCATCAATTCTTTCTTCTTCCCTGCTCTCCGTAGTTCTAGGTCTAGTGAGCTATGGAGTATTAAAGATCTGCCTGTTAATATTGAACAGTATGACAAAGGAAATCACTTTAGTCCCCTGACTCTGGAGATTAATATGTGTATCATCAGTTTCCATTGGTAAACGCTTACAATGTGTGTGTCTGGTTGGCACACATTTGGTAGCAAGTAGTGCAGAAGGTAGTGTCAAACATCTGATCATTAGCATGTCAGACTACTTAGTTGCAGTTATTGCTTCTAATAATTTAATCAAACTTGCATTTATCCTTCTTTCTGCTATCCAGAGTGATGTAGTTCCACTTCTCTGTCATTATCCACAATGAATCACTTGATGTCAAGGGAGCTGGCCAAGCTCAGCATTTATTATTAATCATCAAGGTTTTAGAAACAAATTCCAAAGTTTAGCCAACATGTTTCACAAGATTTCTACTATTATAATTGACTACAGCTGAGGTATAAGTTAAGGAAAGCAAAATAAGTCTTTGTGATTTCAGAGTGAAGGATTTTGGGCAGAACTGTCCTGCGGGAGGATGGGATGGCCATCAGAGCATCACTGAAATTTCTGGCTAGTGGTCAGAGAATAATGGTTTCCACTGATATCAGGGCACAAGAGGAGGCTATTGTAAAGTGATCTCATTATTTTCCTTTTTTTTTTCTTCCTCTCCTTCTACCCCTTGCTCTCTGGCATGTTCATGGTACTATTGGGGAATTGGGATCAATAATATTCAGAGGAAGGAAGTGAAAGGTCTTATGGGGCTAGTTTAAATCTCTCGAGCAACTGGATAAAAGAGGCTATGGAAAAAAGTATTAAAACTGATTTTGAAGATTGTTTGTTCAATATTGTTCATCTTTCTCTGGGACTTTCACATAGAACTCTCTGGCCTACCTCCAACCCACACTTTGGAATCTTTTACCTGATATAAAATTACTGATGAGGCAAGATTTGAAAACTAGTTAGCCTTTCTTTCAAAATCTCTTTTGCATACAATCTTTTCTTTCGATTTCCACTATGATTATGATGGAAATATAGCTAAACTTGGAGTAGTAAGGCAGAGAATATAATTGGGTCAACTATTTGACTACTGACAAATTGCTTTTCTTAGTTTATTCATCTATAAACTGAGAGGCAGCAAGTTGTAATGGAGAGAGGACCTTCCCTGAAGTCGGGAAATCCTGGGTTCCAGTGCTGCCTTTGACAGATAACCAACTATGTGATTCTGGATAAGCCACTTAATTTCTGTCAGCCTCAGTTTTCTTGTGTATAAACTGGAGATAATGATAGCACATATCTCGCACTGTTGTGAGGATTAAATAATGTGTTATCTAATGTTAGTTGCTATTGTTAGCTCACTGAAATGATTCAGATTTTTTGTACTTGGTTGGGTAGAGATTCAACTATAGTGAGGCATAATCAATACATAGAAATAAGCTTGAGCAAAGTAATAGAATGATGCAAGGACAGGGCAGGTTTAAAGGTAGGGAAAATTCATTTTGGGTAAAGCATAAAGTGTATGGTGCAAAACATGCAATAAAATTGCCAGGTTTGTGTGGGCAGGAAGGCTAGAATGCCAACCTAAGAGCTTGTATTTTATTCTGCTAATAGTAGGGAGCCACTGACACTTTTGGATGAGATGAGTAATATGACTAAATTTATGTATGATGAGTCTATGCAAACCAACCAGTCTTCTCTTGCCTATCAACTCTGAATGGAGTTCTACTCAGGATTTTTCTGTTATTTTAGGTCTCATTAAGTAGGTAAAGCACCAGACCAGGAGGCAGGAAGTGCAAAGTTCAAATCTGTTCACAGACACTTAGTAGTTATGTGATCCTAGGCAAGTCATTTTACTTTGTTTATCTCAGTTTTCTCATCTGCAAAATAAGTTAGAGAAAGACACAACAAACCATTCTAGTATCTTTGCCAAATGGGGTCACAAAGAATCGAACATGACTTGAAACAACTGAACAACAACTGAATAGAAACTGGCAGTTACATCCAGTTTGATAGAGATTTTATCTTTGAAGAAATTGTTAAAAATTATGATATGTGGAAGCCAGCTAGATTTCTTGACTTGTAGATAGCCTAGAGCAGAAAGGCTATGTCTAATTGACAGAAAACAGAGAACAAGATGGGTGTAATTGTATACAGGGGGCAGTATTTTTGACACCAATATTTTCTCACCATTTTTATAGGTGATATTCGTGTAAAAATTTCCAGAAAAAAACAGTCTTCTTATTGGCTGCCTGTGAGTCTATTTTTACATCTTATTCTATCATTAATGCCTTAATACTCTATGAAGAAAGTGGGAGAAAAAAGACATTTAAGAAAACTTGCCTAAAATAAGCTTGTTTTTTTTTAAGTTTAACACATACACACTAGTTATTACCACATTAGTCCAAGTATAAGATGCATTTAAACCCCTTACCCTTCCTTCCAAACCCCAATAAATTCAAAATTACCTACAATTTGATGCATAAACTTGAGTGTAGTCTTTAAACTGGTCTGACTTTTTTTTAGTGTATACCTATACATAAACAGGTGGTATGCCACATGAGTCACCAAATCTTACCGTTTTTATCTCTACAATATTTTTCATTCATAACCCTTTCTTTTTATTCATGCAATCATCACCTTTGGGCCCTTATCACCTCACTCCTGGACCTTTGTAACAGCCCCTTATATACTCTTGCTACCCCAAATTACTCCTCACTCCAATCCATTTTTGAAATAATTGCTGAAGCTCTTTTCCATAAGCACAGATCTGACCACATCACTACCCTACTCAATAAACTCCAGTGCCCTCTATAGCTTCAAGAATAAAATATTAATTCCTGTTTGCCTTTTAAATCCATCCACAGTAAGTCTCATTATCCATTACTGCTATGGTCTCTCTTTCCTAGCCCCCAAACCTTATATGCTCCTTATATGCAATATACCACTTTTCATCTTTTTTTTACTGACTTTCCCCCATGCCTACAATGCTCATTAGCCTCGTCAAATACTTGATTTCCTTCAAGATTCACCTTAAGTATCAGTTTTACAAGAATTTTTCTGGATTTCATGCATCTTCCAGAGCTTCCCCCTACCAAGTACTTTAAAAAAACAAAAGCAAAAGCAAAAAAACAAAACCATGGCCCTACATTTCATGAAATCATAGATTTAGTACCAGAAAGGTCCTCAGAGACCATTTAATCTCTCCCTCTCATTTTATAGGTGAGGAACAGAGGCCCAGAGTAGTTAAATGACTTGTTCAAAGATATACAGGTAATAAATGGCAGAATTCAGCTCTTTCCATTATTCGGTATATATCCAGAGCCATCTCCGGTCATCCCGATCAATATCTTGCCACCAGATGCAGATGACTCTGAGGAGAGACTGAAGCTGGTGACTTTGCACAGCCCTCCCTCACTTAAATCCAATTCAATTGCATGTCATGGCATCTCCTTCCTAAGTTCATGATTCTCTTCCTTAACAAACGATGAACAACAACAACAATATATGTATATATATATATGTTATCTTCTTTGATAGACTAACATTTTTGTGATAAGGATTGTGTCATTTTTGTTTTTGCATCTTATATGTGCCTAGCACAGTTCATCTCACATATTAATAAATGGTTGATTGATTGCAGTGTCAAACATATAGAAAAGGGGCCAGTAATCCATTCATAAGTATTCTTTCAAGCTGCATATTGATTTAATATTGAAATGCAATATTATCTATGTTTTCTTGTGGTTTGTATTATATACATTATATATTATATACATTATATTATACAATATATTGTATTATATTATAGGTATAGTTATCTATATCTATAAAGAGAGGATACCATGCATATATATATATACATATGGAGAGAGAGACAGAGACAGAGACAGAAAGTAGTTAAAAGACTTTCTCAAAGTGACACAGGTAATAAATGGCAGAACTCAGCTATTTCCATTATTCTGTATATACTTACATCCAGAGCCACCTCCAATATTTTTCAATTACGTTTTAATTTGGTTCAAGCCATACTCCATATGTTTGACACCTCTGCTCTTGGTCACTCCCTGGAATTTTCCTATTAATCAATGTCTATTTGTCAATTAATCAACATGAATTTATTAAACTCTATATTACAGACACTGAAATAAGTATTGGTGATAGAAAGAAAAAAGTAAAATGGTACTTGTTCTCTAGGAACTTGATAGCTTATGCAATCAATTTAAGTGTTGAGTAAGATATTCATCAGTGGAAGGAATTCCAAAGACAAGAGTCCCTTACCAAAAATAAAAGAGATAGGAAATTTTCTTTTAGTTCTATATGGGTAAGGAAAACTACAAGGAGATAGTAGAAATTGAATTGCAGAATTTAAACCTTCAGTTCTAGTCGGATTTAGATGAACGGGGGTGACCAAAAAAAGACAAAGAAAAATGATGTAACTAGGAAAGCACAAGGCATATTCTGGGTATGGTGAGTAATCTGGTCTGAGTGAATTTGGCTTAGAAACTGGCTTCTTTTACCTTCACTCCATCACTGATGCAGTTGGCAGGCTGGGCACTTTAAAATACCTTTCAAGTTTTAATTGTTTCTTTCTGGGCTTTGGCCAGTTTGGGGGAGTGACTGCTGGTAGTGCGAGTTTCCTTTACCCAACTTTTCAAGGATGATTTAGACCGTAGACCAGTTGGGCATGGGCATTGATTGGAAGTTATGGCTATTTTAAATCTGAAACTAAGAACAAATACTCCACTAAGAGTGAAGGGAAAATAGACCGAAATTGTATTCTATATCAACTGAAAATGTAATTGTTTTTTCCCTTCTGTCTTTGGAAATTGTTTTTACTATTGTTAATAAAGTCACTCCCTAGGCTCTTATGCTTGAGTGGCACATGTGGTTTTCCAGGTTCTTAAAACAGTAATAATTATTTCACAAACTACACCTCCTTATACATTTTCCTATACCGAGTCAAATATTCACATTTGTAGCAGAAGTCCTGCCGCTGCCCAAGAGTTTTCACAAAGCAGCCACAGATGGAGGAAATACTTGGACTTTATCCTGTTTCTTCACTACAATAGTACATCGATGATGATAGGATTTTATTTTTGTGGAGGGTTTTTTTGTACTTTAGCATTTTAAAATTTTAAGTTAAAGTATTTTTATCTTTTGCAAGATTCCATAACTTAATAATGAGAGATGAGTTTGGCTCTTACTCTTAAAGTGCACTTGGAATTTCTGGGGAAATAGATTTGGTAATTGTGAGATTTGGATATTGTAGAAAAAAATTTAGAATAATTAAATATGATAAATTAACTAATTTTTCAGGCTTATGTCTTCTTTCACATATAAATGACTGTGTGATTTATATGTTATTTATATACTACTATTTTAATTGTTAGTGGTGCCCTCCAGCTCCTATTTTGCCTCATAATAATTACTTAGTTGATGTTCAAAGAACATAGTCTTTCTCTGCAGTCCATTTACATGTGGGCAAGTAGGACTTTTTCCTCTCTTACATTGACGGATTTTGCAATTTCTCAACACGTCATTTAAAAACTCTCCTTTAGTCATATCCTGCTAAAGATACTAGAGAAATAAACTTTATAAATTAAAAAAAGAAGAAAAAAGATACTAGAGAAATTCTACTTAAGTATAAGAATCTATTGTTCTTATAATTTTTTTTTTGGCTGAGGCAATTGGGATTAAGTGACTTGCCCAAGGTCACACAGCTAGGATAGGTTAAGTGGCTGAGTCCAGATTTGAACTCAGGTCTTCCTGACTTCAGGGCTGTGCTCTATCCACTGTGCCACTTAGCTACCCTTGTTATAATTTTTAACTGACTAATTTAAAAGACAAAAATGTTCTTATTTAATGAATTTTATTTTTTATTCTTTCTCTCCCCCCCACACTTCCCTTTCCTTCCTTCTTTCTCCATCTTTTCCCTCTTTCTTCTCCTCTTTTCTCCCCATCCCTTCTCTATGGCTTTCCTTTTTTTTCTTCCTTTCTATCTTTTTTCTCTCTTCTACCTCCCCCCTTCCCACTTCTTGAAGACATTTATTGCTATTAAATTTGCTTGTTATTTCCATTTTCCTGTAGTAAAATTCCTATTCAAATATGGATTATTTACTTTATATAATTCCAAGGGATAAATGTAAGCAAGATTATAGAGTGGTATCTTGGTCCTAATCTTGCTCTCAGTGCCCCCTCATTCCTCTCCCTACTTATGTGTAGTTATCTTGACTAGGAGTCCCTACAATATTAATCATGTTCTGGTTTCCCCTTTTGTGCCCTACCCATTCTTCTAGAATTTTTCTATCTATATTATCCAGAAAAAAAGGACTAGATCCAGATCCCATTTTTTCAGGACCTTTTCCAGTTATGATTTAGCAATTTTTACAAAGGTGATAATAAAAATGTCTTTTCAGATAACTTTTACATTTTTACACTGATTTTGAATGCTTTAACTTAATGAGTTTCTCATAACTTTAGAAATTTTAGGGGCATCTAAGTGGCACAATGGATAGAGCACCAGCCCTGAAGTCAGGAGGACCAGAATTCAGATCTGGTCTCAGACACTAACACTTCCTATCTGTATGACCCTGGACAAGTCACTTAACCCAATTGTCTCAGCAAAAAAAAATAGGACATAGAGGGAGATATTTAAGTAAGAACTTTCAACATGTCTTAGATCATTATTTAGGTAGATGCTTTCTCTTCCTGTATCTAATATGCCATTGATGCTCAGCCATAGAAAATTGAATTTGGCTTCACTTTACTGATCAGCAGACTTTTATTCTTCCTTCCCCTCTAGGACTCAATGAATACAAACTAATAATCCCAGATTCTATGGCCTAAGCACAAAAGACAGCAATGCATGAGCCTTTGAGTAATTTTGAGATGGAAAAGATGTAAGTGTCCAATTTTAGCATTAAGGAGTGGTAGTACCAAAAAATGGACTCTGAATTTGGAGGCTTGGGTTGCAGTTTTAGCTCTTACACTCACTGGGAGAACTTTCACAAGTCATAAAGTATTTCTGAACTTCGGTTTCTTCATTTGCAACTTGAAAGCATTGGACTAAATTTTAAAGACAACTTTTAGCTTGCAATTATATGTATAAAATACTTCAGGACAACTAATTGATTGTAGTGAATAGACTATTATGCTTAGAGTCAAAGATTACTCTCAGTTAAAATCAGGCTTCAAACATTTTCTGATGATTTCCTGATTCTGGGCAAGTCACAACACTTTTTGCTTCAGTTTCCTCATCAGTAAAATAAACTGCAGAAGGAAATGGCAAACCATTCCAGTATATTTACCAAGAAAACCCCTACACTGGGATCATGAAGAATTGGACATGACTGAAATAACCCCACAACAAGAGAATTTATAGTTCAAAACTTTGATTGAACAAACATTTATTATCTACTAAATGAAAAAAAATTATAGACAAAGACAGACACTATAAATATCCAAACTTCAAGGAGATTATAATTTAATTGTTGGATGAAAATACCAAATGGCATGATAAAAAGGACAGAAAAAATAGGCAATAGGTTCAGGCAAAGCAGTATTTCAGTATTGGGGGGAGTGGGAAGGATAAGGCTTAAGAAGGCTTTATGAAGTGTCCCCTTAGTAATTTTGAGAGATAAGAAAGTTTTCATAACTGTGATAGTAACAGTACCATTAGATCTAGCTGATCTACTAGATGTAGATCTAGCCTTTAAAAGGATGAAATTGCTTCCTTTCTTCCTGTGGCACAGAAGGACTAGCCTATGGGGAAGTAGTGTCTTTTCTTTTCTTTCTTTTTTTTTTCAGAATTCTCACCATCCTGTAGGAATGTCTTTTGAACTTAGCATAGACAATTGCTGTGATGCATTGGAAAGGGAAATATCTTTTTCAACTTTAGAAACTGAACATTTTAAAAATAATTTTAAATAAAGTGTTTTTTCTTTTTGAGTGGAGGGAGAGGCCACAGTGCATTTTATGGTCCATGAATGTCTTTTTTTTTTTTTTTTTTTTTTACAAAGCTTTTTATTTGCAAAACGTATGAGTGACCTTTCAACATTGACCTTTGCAAAAAAACTTTTTTTTTCCAAGCTTTTCCTTTCCCTCCCCCCGCCTTCCACCCCTAGATGACAGGTAATCTAATACATGCTAGATAGGATAAATTATATGACAAATACAATACATGTATACATATCTATACAGTTATCTTACTGCACAAGAAACATCAGATCTAGAAAGAGAAGAAGAAAAAAAAAAACAACCTAAGAAGGAAAACAGAATGCATGGAAATATTCACAGAAAGCGTTAAAATGCTGTGTTGTGGTTCACTCTCAGTTCCCACAGGCCTCTCTCTGGATGTATATGACTATCTTCATCGCAGCACAACTGGTTTGAATCACATCATTGTTGAAGAGAACCATGTCCATCAAAATTGATCATCGTATAGTCTTGTTGCTGTGTATAATGTTCTCCTGGTTCTGCTGATTTCACTCAGCATCAGTTCATGGTCCATGAATGTGTTATTCCTTTTTTTTTTTTTCTGAGGCAATTGAGGTTAAGTGACTGCCCAGGGTCACACAGCTAGAGAATGGTAAGTGGCTGAGTCCAGATTTGAACTCAGGTCCTTCTGACTTCAGGGCTGGTGCTCTATCCACTGTGCCACCTAGCTGCCTCTGTCTTATTGCATTTTAACTCTGAAACTGAATTACTAGACTGGCCTAAATTAGGGTTGGCCCAAAATGGCATCCATTATATTATTTGATCTTAGGGATTTGAATTTGATCTCAAGAACTATGTGAGGTGAGGAGTCCAAGTGCTACTTTACTCATTTTACAGATTGAAGAAACTGAAATTTGGAAAGTTTACATGACTGTTATAATCACATGACTTGGTAATGTTAGAGCTGGAACTCAATCCTAGGTACCCGTTCTTTATCTAGTGTTATTTTGAATTCTCTTGATATTGCTTACATATAGTTATCTATATACACATGTGTACATAGTTATTGTAAAAAGTACAAAAGTTATAAAAATATTTAGAATTTTAATGTTGTTTTGTGTTTTTATAGCCTATCCATGTGATAAAGAAAAACATTTAAGTCAAATCAGTTGGTATGATAATCATGGCTGACAATGCATACATTATTCTACATCTATAGACTCCTCTATACTGAGACAAGGGAGGAAGGTATATTTCCTTATCATTTCTCAAGGACTGAGAATTTTCATTACATTACATCAAAATGTAACTGTATCTTGCTGTTATTATTGTTTACATTATTGTAGTTATTTTGTATAATGCACTCTTGGTGATGCTTACTTCACTCTGTTCGTTCATATAAGTCTTTCCTTGCTTTTTTGTATTCAAAGCCATTAGTACTTGTATAGAAGGAACAATCCATTATATTTATGTACTAAAAAGTATTTGACTATTTCTCAGGAAAATTTACCTTGTTGCCAGTTCATTGCCATTCTAAAAAGTGCTGCTATTAATATTTTAGTGTATGTGGGACCTTTTTATTCCATCTTTGACATGCTTGAGGTATATGCCTAGGAGTGAGATCTACGGTCTAAAAGGTATGACTGTATTAATCATACCCTCAGTGTAATTTCAAATTGCTTTCCACAACTGTAGGACTAACTCATTGCTTCATTATGAATACATTCTTTCTACAAATCCTCCAACATGGGTTATTCCCATCTTCATCAATTTTATAAATTTGCTGACCTTAGAATTGTTTTGCTTTACATTTATCTTATTATTAGTGATCTAGAGAAATATTTCTTATGATTGTTAATGGATTGCCATTTTTCAGGGATTGTTTATTCATATCTTTTGATCACTTACCTCTTTTAGAATGATTCTTATTTTTACATATTTATCTCAATTTCTTATATCCCTCGAATGTCAGGCATTTGCGCATCTGTCACATTTAACGATAATTTGTAGGGATTGATCTCTCTAAGACAAAGATGACATGTAAGACTCTTGAAATCAAAACCCATTCTGTAAGTTACTATATCTATAGACAAGGAAGAAACTGATGGCATCTTTCTCTGGTATGATTTACTGTATTTATATACTTTCTTTTTAAAAAATATTTGTTTTTAATACACATTGCTTTATGAATCATGTTGGGAAAGAAAAATCAGAGCAAAAAGGGAAAACATAGGCGAGATTAAAAATAAACAGGAAAAAAAGAAGTGAACATAGTATGTGTTGATTTAAAATCAGTCTCCTTAGTTCTTTTTCTGGATGCAGATGGTATTTTCTGTCCAAAGTCTACTGGGATTGCTTTGAATCACTGAACCACCGAGAAGAACCAAATCTTTCATAGTTGGTCACTGCACATTCTTGCTGTTATTGGGTACAATATATTCCTGATTCTGTTTGTTTTGCTCAGCATCAGTTCATATAAATCTTTCCAGCCTTTCTAAAATTAACTTGTTCATCATTTTTAGAACAATAATATTCTATTACCTTTATATACTACAGCTTGTTCAGCCATTCCCCAATTGATGGGGGCATCTACTCATTTTCCAGTTCTTTGCTACCACAAAAAGAGCTTCTACAAACATTTTTACACATGTGGGTCCTTTCCCTCCTTTATGATTTCCTTGGGATAAAGACCCAGTAATGGCATTGTTGGGTCAAAGGGTCTGCACAGTTTTTATAGCCTTTTGGGCATAGGTCCAGATTGTTTTCCAGAATGGTTGGGTTATTTCATAAATCCACCAACAATGCAGTAGTGTCTTAGTCTCCCCACATTCCCTCCAACACTTATCATTATCTTTTCCTGTCATTTTAGCCAATCTGAGAAATGTGAAATGGTACCTTAGAGTTGCATTAATTTGCATTTCTCTAGTCAATAGTAATTTAAAGCAAACTCTAGATGGCTTTAATTTCATCATCTGAAAATTATCTGTTCATATCCTTTGACCATTTATTAATTGGGGAATCTTGCTACTTTCTAAAGAAGGATTTTCTTTTTAAGGGACATTTTCTAACACAGAGCCGTTGTCTCAAATATGTCTTACTTTCCAACTAGTCATGTGGCTGAGAAAATGTCTGAGAGAAAATATTTCCAGCTCATTGCCCTAGTGTATTGCATAAAAATGATAAATCTAATTAGTTACATATGTAGAAATGAATGTAGGAATCAGAAATTTAAGATTTTTTGTGCAGTATTCATAATGAGAATAGGGAATAGAAATTTCTCAACAGGGTACAGGAAGCAGGAATCTATGAGTTTGCAATTACTTATAGTAGCCTTGGGTTTTATGAAGAGAACTGACATAGTTGGACTTAAGGCTTACTAAAAGCCAATATGATTTGAAAGTTTTGCTGGATTTGCTATTTGCCTATTTTGGGTATTTGCCATGTATTTTCTCCCTTATTTTATTTTATTTTATTTTACTACTCCTTTTCTTATATTTTCTCAGAAGAAAGGAAAGTTTTTGTTGCTATCTCTATGTTATGAAGATAATCTATTATCTACTTGTTTAATCCCTTGTGCTTGAAAAGAAGAATGAATACCATTTATAAATCTGTGACATTGGGCAAGTCCCTTAGCTTTTTGATATCTCATTTTCTTTGTCTGTAAAATCCAAAATTAGACTGGATGACTTTGTAATTCCTTCTAGCTATAAATATATGATCCCTTTGATTTGATTATATCCCCTTTCTTCCTGTTTTATTCCTTGAAATATACTTGATTGGGGGATAGCCTAGGTGGTCAAAGTGTTTCATGGTTGTAAAAGGATTCTAGACAAATCTACGTAAAAATGAATACACACGTGAAGCGCGCGCGCGCGCACACACACACACACACACACACACACACACACATCTCCATAATTGTGGAACTATTTCCCTGATCAACAATTGTAACCCATTTAAAGGTCTATGCCCTTTGGGAAATTATCAATTTAACACATTATTGTTACTTCATCTTGCCTTGTACCTTTCTATTTTCCAAATAATGATGGATTTAGATTCAGGGCTAAAATTCTCTATCTGATATTTTTTACTTATATGACCTTAGTCCTCAGTTTCTTTATCTGTAAATTGAAGATGGATGACCCGGCTCTAAATATGTAATCCTATGATCCCTATCTTTGTTGTACTTCTTATCCCCCAAATTCCTAATAATGTAGAGATCATATAAAATTTAAAAATTTAATCTATTCGTAAGGTCTCCTAATTTTTTTCTTAATTTATAACTACTTAGAATCATCTGGAAGTATATGTTTTGAAAAGATTATGGAGAAAAATATACTGGAACATTAAGTTCCAGTAATATGTCCTTAAGGGACTATAGTTCTATTGGTAAAGTGACATTTATAACAGGTACCAAATACCACCTTCTCTTAGGATGTCAAGAAAACTGTCTCAATTCTCCCCTTCCCATTCCCTTGGTTAAAGATAATCTTGCCTGTGTGGTTTTGGGCTGGTGTTTCAGCAAGGCTATGCAAATAAAGCTACTCATGCAAAACAAATTTCTTGTTTCGAAAGAAAAACATGTTTTTATGAATTTCACTGAAAATTTCTGACACATACTCAAATCAACCACAGTTATGCAATTGGCCTAGTCATGGTTAATATGGCAGCCAGCATGCCCAGGAAAATGCCTTTTACCCAGCAGCCACTAGCTAAATATGAAATCATAAGTGATTAAATAGGTTTCAGTCTAGCTATCTCACTAATACAATGAACAATCCTAGAACAATACAACTACTTATAGCCCTAGTTCCTTTCTTTATAAAAAGGAGATGATATGCACATCAATAAGTCATCAGTTGAGTTGATTGAGATTTAACCAAAGTAGAAGATACAATCCCTCCTCCTGAAAAGCTCATTATTTAGTTGGTAGATGGAAACATATTGGCATAAAAATGACTCTAGGGCCTTCATAGAACAAATATATCCGCAAAAGCAAATGAGCCTATGTGAAATGAGTCCAAGAGTGGTGAGAAAATGAAGAGTTAGGAAGTAGTCAGAATAGAATGAAAGTAAAACAGGGAAGGATTGATTCCTGGAGAGTGTGAGGGTTTTTTATGTTTTTTGATAAGGGACTTTTTTTAAAAGACAAAAGAGCATAAAGATTGAAAAAGAAGGTTATTTTCATTTCAAGGAAGCATGTCTAATCATCAGGCTCTTTAGCTAAAGCATCATTTTACCCCATGATGCCTTGACCGATCTCTGATAAGCAGCTATGTGACTATTAGTGTGTCACTTGATATTTCTAAGTCTCAGTTTCCTCATCTGTAAAAACAAATGATTATGCCTATGAGGGGCAGACTAGGAATGGATAAAGAAAGCAACCCTCCACATCAAGATCACCTTGTTTGATGAGGACAGTTTTGAAGCCAAGAATAATGACAATAAATAATAATACCACCTAGATTTATATGGGGCAGTCAGGTGGTACAGTTGATAGAACACTGAACCTGGAATCAGTAAGACCTTAATTCAAGTCTGGATTCAGACATTAGCTGTGTGACTCTGGACAACTTATTTAACCCTGTGTGCCCCAGTTTCCTCATCTGCAAAATGAGCTGCAGACAGAAGAGGCAAACCACTACAATGTTTGCCAAAAAAACAAACAAAAAACAAAACCCTTAATAAAGGTTTTTTTTTTCCTGTCTGTTCATCAGTCAATTATTTTTTTTGTGGTCCTTAAAGAAAAGTTCACTTGACAAGGCATATACTGTGAAATATATTAGAAGCAGACTATAAGAAAGCAAAAATGAACTTACTGGCAACCCTAGACTTGTCAAATATTGTACTTCTTTCAGTATTTTTCCCTAAGAAAAAGATGAATTTGGTACATGGTAATTAGCTGCTCTGTCTTGCTTCCTCTTTGCAACCTGCCGGGCCCCCACTCTGTAGAACAATTGGTGTTCCAAAGCTCAGACATTTCTTGACAAATACTGAAAAGAATGTGCTCACCCAGATGGATGAAAAAGCCCCCAGTAATGACAGCGAGCCATATTAGAGGACAGGATTGTCGTGGCTGATCAGGTGCTTCACTGAAGGCATTTAGAGAGTTTGTACTTCTTCAAATCTTTTGGGAAGGAGGATACAGAAACCCAAGAAAAGAGATGCCATGATTCTGACAAGTTAATTAAGCTTTCACTTCTGAGTATTATACATATAGCAAGGGGGAAAAACACCTTAATTGTCTTTGCACTGTCTGACAAAAAAAATACAAAAAAATGCATGCATATTCTCTCAGAGCTGTCCTTATTACTGATTCCTATTCAGCAGAGCAGAGAGCTTTCAGAGACCCAATTCAAGATGAGTTTTGAGCCTGAACTACCTCCCCCCCACTTTCTCCTCCCACCCATTATATGCATGCATAGGAATCAATAGGAAGAAAGATTTTTATTTGCAAAAATGGAAAACAAAATAACCCACCACCCCACCACATTATTGGCTGAGTTTCTTCCTGTGTTATGCCTCCTCCACTCTCCCTTGTTGCTCATCAGTGTGAAAGAGGAAAATATATCCAGGGATTTACAAATCTCTTGCCTTGCATTTCATGCAATTTGGATTCATGTTATGTGTCATTTATTTATTAGATGCAGCACAGCTTACATCCGGGACCAGTGTAATTGAAGAAACATGGGTAATTAAGGATTGAATAGATTCTTTAAAAATTCTTCCAAATGCCTTCTCTTGCTTGCCTCATTTGCTGGCTTACAAAGGTGAGTCTTATGCTGATCCTAAAAAAATCCATCAATTTAAATTCAAGCACAACTAAAGTTAGATTAACATAATGGTTAGGGAATTATCCTCAAAACTCAGAGGACCTGGGTTTGAGACCTGCCTCTGTCTGATGCATGCTGGCTTTGGTATACCAGGCAGCTTATTTCACCTCTCAGTGTTCTGGGGAACTCCTAAAGACTCAAAGGTGCCCTAGCAATATGAATTGGGAGATGGAGTTTCTTCGCTGTCAATAAAATCCCATATTCCCTCCACAAAGCCTATGCCGTACTTCATAGGATGAAACATACTGAGTAGGTCCATAGATAGCACTTTACTCAACACTTTTATTTTATAATTAGAAAAATAAAAAGTTTGCACAACAAAATTTAGTAGGTGATTTTATTTGGTACGGTTGGCACGGATTCCTATTTCCAAATGTTTACCTCTCAACTCTCTGAAATTCCAACACCAAAAATTAATCCCTATTGCTCTTAAAGGCTTTTTAACCTTCAGGAGACCCCCCTAATATGATGCTAATACTCCTTAGAGGACTTCTGTGTTTGTTAATTATTATTCTCATTTTTCTTTTATTATGTTCCATGGCATCCAGATAGAAAGCATCCTAAGACAAGTCAATTATTTGCCCTTCTTTTGTTTAATGTAATTGAATTAAAGTTGGCTAATATAAATGCATATTCATTGGGCTCCCTGAAAAGATCTTTTTGTTTCTTCTCTTTCTCCTTATTCTTACCCCTTTCCCTTCATCTTCTCCTTTCTTTCCCTTCTTCTCCTTTCTTTACCTCTTCTTCTCTCCCTCTTTCCCTTCTTTTTCTTCCTATTCCTTTCTTTCTCCCATGTTCTCCTTCTCTCCTCCCTTCCCCCTTTCCTTCTTCCTATTCATTCCCCCTTCCCCATTTCCTTTATACATTTTTCTTTTCTCTTCTCTTGTTTTCTTTGTCTTGCATGTTCTTTTCAGCAATATCAAGAAAAATTGATGAAGCTGACAATGATGCAGAAATCAACAATTTCATAATTTTGTGCAGAATAAGACATTATCTGCTAACATCTGGCTCATTATTTTAACTCAGTGGCCATTATTATTATATTTCAACAATAACTTATTGTCTGTCAATAATTGTTGTGGAACAGTACAGGTAGTTTCTTTTTATAGAAAGGTTCGTAGATCTATAAGTTCATAGATATAGAGCTGGAAGAGATTTCAGAGACCAAGCAGTTCAACTCCCTCATTTTATAGGTAAGGAAATTGAATCTAAAGAAGGTTAAATAACTTACCTGAGGTCTTATAGGCAATTATTGATAGGGATTTGATCTCAGATCCTTTTCAGATTTGTTGCTTTTATCCTGCATACATACTTTTGACTATCATGCATTCTGACTTCCATTTTAGAAGGGGTTTCCAGTCTTGTTCTCCTTATTTCTTACTTGACTTGCTTTACAGACTTTATCTCCTTAGCTTGTCCCCTTCTTTTCCTTCTTTGTCCCATTTCCATTTCCTAGATCTCCTGTATGTGTCATCTTCCTCTATTAGAATGTAAACTCCTTGCAGGTATAAACTGTCTTGTTTATTTGTGTTTGTATCCATAGTGCTTAAGAAAGTAATCAGTAAGTACTTAGTAAATGGTCTGTCTGTCTCTATATCTGTCTGTCTATCTATTTACCTATCAAACTCTTCTCTCCCAAATCATATTCTTTGATCATTTAGTGAAGGTAAAAAGTGGAAATTATCAACTATAGGCACCAATTCTGATACTTTTCTTGGGCAGGGGTTATAGTAGGATTAGAAATGTGGGGTATCTGAGAGGTAAGTTTAGTTTGCCAAGTCACATTTTTAATCTTTTATAAACTAATTTATCCTCCATTCTTTTCCAAAGTGTTCTTCAATTCTTCTCTTGTTTTGAGCAAAGTAGGAAGACTTAATTAATACAAAAAGCAGATGAAGCTTATTATTTGTTTTATGCTGGGTATTCTCTGACTATTTATCATGATGTGATCCAGTGAGGTAAACTGAAAAATAAAAGTCACTCATATGCACATTTTAACAGGTCTGCCAAGTCTTGTCTTGGAAGGTTCTCTACCCAGAAAATGTCCATTTCTAATATTGCACTTTCATTGTCAATTATAACTTGAAAAACTACCCATTTTGACTATGCCATTAGCGATTATTCCTCTGAAAGTCCTTAGGAATGGAAAAACTCAGTTCTGCCCTCCTCCCTTTATGAAATAAACAACCCCCCCACAAATAACCCATAAGCTCCAATATTTTAGATGATTATTTTGTACATTATTATTTTTTTTCAGTGACTAAGAATTTATTCTCCTACCTTCCCTATTGGAAAAAAAACACAGAGAAAATTCCAAATAGGGATAGATATATGAAACAACCTCTCATATTGATTCTGTTCAATTCCTTTTTTCAGTGCCTGATCCTGTAGGTTCCCTATACAATGCCTAAATTTAATTCATCATTTCACCAAAATAGTGTCAATTGATTTGATAGAATACTTTTTCTAGTTATTTGATAAATGACCTGTCAAATGGCCAAATCAATTTGTTCAGTTCTTCCTGGACCTCTGTGCTTTTTTTCATTGTCTGACTGGCTCATCTCTATTTAATAGAATGGGGTGAGGAACTTTTCCCAAAGGGTCTTTACTGAGTCTAGCAGTTGTGAATTTGTTCTTTTTGAAATTATTTTGTGTTGCCTTGTCTATATCTATCTATCTGTCTATCTATCTATCTATCTATCTATCTATCTATCTATCTATCTACTGCACTTCTCCCTACCACCCTCATCACTCAATAGAATGCAAATTCCAAAGGAAAGAGGCTGTTTTGGCTTAATCTTTGAATTTCTTATGCTTTACACAGAGTCTTGGGCACATTACATGCTTAATTAATGTCTCTTGAATTTAAATCTGAAGATGGTTTAGCTTTTGTAATAGGTACCCTGGCCAGTGGGGATGCATATAGCAGGTATGACAGAGCATCATGCAATAGATGTCATTAGCTAGTGGTTTTTCAAGGGCAGTAGGGAGAAAAATAACAAATGAATGGAAACAACTTGCTCCTTTTTTTATCCTCTCCTCTCAACATATCTTTACTTTTTAAGAAAACTTTACATCAGGAAAAGACTACCTTTCCTTGGTAGGAAGGCCAAATGACATTGTTCCAGGATTAAAAGAACAATGATTCTCAGAGAAAAGAGATACAGGATGTGGGATCTAAGGATCTTTCAAAGCCCCTGGTAATGTTCAATTTGCTCAACTAAGAGTCTTGGGTACTTTAAATTTCCTTTGCTGAGTCAATAGGAAACCAAGTTCTCAGAGGTACAAATTATGTGAATGGGAAAAAATACCAAGAATATAAACAAAACCTCGACCCAATTTCTTATGGGGAGCAACCGAGAACTGAACTTTTGAGTTACAGTAGTTTTGATCCCAAAACTGGGAGAAGAAATAGATAAAGATGTGACACCATTTTTTTTCTGAGCATTTCTGAGCCTCTATTTCCCCAGCTGTAAATGAGCTATGTATTACTTAATGTTCTATTTATTTCACAAATTGTTTTCAAATATGCAAAGGAGTCTGTTAGCCTTAAATCAAAAGGTTAGATAAATAAGAGCTATCTTTAAGCTACATTCCTCATGTTATTACCACCACCCAAGTTCGCAGTGAATCATGGTGGAAGCAGAAAAACAACCTTTTCTTATTTTCAGTCGTGTTTTCTAAAGCAAAGTCTATAAATATTTTGCTTACACAGTCTTATCAGTAAAACAATCTTTTTTTTGCAGGTACACCTAATATATGAATATTTATCATAAATATATTTTATGTTTTATAAACATATATACATATGAACTTATATATACATATGAACATATATATACTATATAAATATAAAATTTATAAGTTTTAACATTTTTAAGTTAGATACATGTGGACAACTATACTGAATAGTAACATGATGTCATGGATAGAAAGCATATTTTGGAATTAGGAAGAGTTGGGTTCAACTTTTGCAATTCCTACGTCCTAGATGTTTGACCTTAGGGAATTCATTTAACTTCCCGGTGTGCTATAAAACTTTATAGATCATCAATTCTCAAATGTTTCAGTGTCAGAACCTTTTAAAATCTTAAAAATTAATGATGACTTCCTTTCTCTTCCAACCAAGGCCAAAGACTTGTTTATGTGGCTTATATTTTTCATTATTGACCACATTAGAAATTAAAATATATCAACACTATTATGGAAATAATTTTGACCTTGTGGACCTCCCGAAAAGGTAGCAAGAATTTGTATCAATCCCTGGACTATATTTGAAGAATCACTGCTCTAGAGCAGATTATAAGTTTCTAAGCAGAGACCACTTTGTATCGGTAGGAGAAATTCCTTATAAGGCAGTTCGTATTTTGATGAAGTCACCAGTCTGGGACAAAGACAAATACACACACACAAAGCAAAACAAATCCCCCCCCCAAATTGATATGTAATTATTAATAGCACAGATTTAGACAAAATTTGAAATATAAAAAGATCAGATAAAAATGAAATATTTGATGCTAAAATCATTAGGGATTGCCCTATCAAGAAATGCTCTTTAGGTATTAACAGTTAGTTTTATATAATTTGGATTGGAGAAGGAAGATGATGCTGGAAGCCAAGGAACCAATTAGAAGACTATTACTATAGCCCAGGCAAGGAGTTCTAAGAGCCAGAACTAAAAGTGGTGGCTGTGTGAATAGAGAGGAGGAGATAAAACTGAGAGATATTGTGGACATAGAAACATCATCTGGTTACTGATTGGTTATGTAGGGTGAGTGAGAGTGAGCAATCAAAGATGACACTGAGGTTGTAAAGCTGGGTGCTAGAAGGAGTGTAGTGCCCTTGACAGAAGTGGGAAGATTTGAAAGAAGCATAATTTGGAGAAAAAGGTAATATAATGAGATCTGAGATGAAGAAAAAAGAAGGGAAAGAGAATAGAATCCTTACTCACTGATCACCTAAAGGGAAGAATCTATTTCTACTGTAGCCACAGTGTGATTTAGGAATAGGAGTGAGGGGTATAAGAATGTTTTTTATTAAATGACATAAAATTTGGGAAGCACTTAGCACAGTGCCTGGCATATGGTAGGTGCTATATAAATGCTTCTTTCCCCCTCTTCCTTCTCTATTGAGTACTTCTGTAACTGATAGTAGTTAAGTAATAACTGTCCCAAGAGAGAACTGCACACAATTCAGAAGGAAAGATATTGTTTGAGGACCTTTCAAAATAAAGGAATGGGGTACAGTGGAAGAGTACTAGGGGACAAAGTTTGGTGTGACTGTTTTGGAAACATGCTTAAGTCATGGGGAGGGTGGAATAAGTACCACCTGTCTGTTCTTCAATTAATTAATCATACACCCCTCTATTTACTTATAGAATTCCCCGTTTCCCTCTTTGGAAAATTTACACACACACACACACACACACACACACACACACACAATACATAATAACACTTTTTAATAGGAATAACTTCTTTTAGAATGATATGCATTTTATTTTAAACATTTAAAATATTCTGAAAAGAGATCCAAAGGGTTTATCAAAGTTGAAAACACAAAAAAATGTTAAGAACTCTTGCTTTTCTTCATTTGTTTGTCTCAGCTACTTTGCTGACAGGCTACATTATTTCCTCCTTATTTATAGACAACTGGTAGAACATACTAGAGCCATTATACAAACTGACCAAATTTCATTAAAGACAATTCTAGAAGCCACAGTATTTTATTAGGGCTGGGAAGCAAAGACTTATTTTCTTTCTTTTTCATTTTGAAAAGAGTTATCTCAGGTAAGGTTTCATTCTTTTTTTTAATTGTTCTGAAATCTCAAGACATTCTCAGGAACAATGACTCATTCTTCCTTGCTCTGTTTTCCCAAAGAGATTGGATTTAACCTCGAGATGTCAATCGTCCTTGGAACCATTCCATCCTTACAGAGAAGCAGGACAGGGTATGTTATCAATAATAACACTATCCTGTATTACTACTGACAAGGCATCTTGAAAGTACTATATATGACACTCAAAAATATCATATTAATTATTCTCCTAGGTTACCTGCTCCTATTTCTTCCAAGGAGAATCTAGTCAAATTTTGATCACTGCAAGCTGAGGACATTTCAGACAAAGATGGGTCAAACTGGTAGTGTTTCTTTCTTTAAAACTGTTCCATAGATATTTAAAATTTACCAATGCTATAGATTTATTTTCCCCACATCAAACCCTCATTTCTCACAAGGAAAAACAGTTAAGTAAAACCAACCAATAAAGCATCTGTATCTGATGATATATTCTACTTTATTAAGAGAAGGGATGTCTGTTTCATAATTTGTTCTTTATTATCTTGATGGGTGATTGCAATTAACTGTAATTAATTTGTCTTTTGATATTATTTCAATTTACATTAGTTTAGACATTGTAAATATTGTTTCCCAACAGAATTTTTTAAAAAATGAGTTATCTCCCAGTTTCTTAAACTGTGGTTCACAACCTCACATGGAATCTCAAAACTGAATAAGGGAGTTAAAAATTATGATTTAGTATCAATAGATCTTTGATTTGTATAGCTATTTTATAGACCTTCACACCTGGGGCCACATAAAAATTTCTAATGTAAAAAGGGATGATAAGTGGAAAAAGTTCAAGAAGCCCTGCTTTTTTTTAGCTAATGGTAAAACACAGTGGTTTAACTAGTATTGAGGAAAGAAATGGTAATAAACTGATAAAAGGGAGAATACATTCAGCTACAGGAGCCTCTGGGTGCAAAGGAAGCATATGTTAATTGTTGTCAAGCTGCCAAGGACCTCAGAAGCCATTTAGCTACTTCCTTCATATTAAAAATGAGGAAGCTCAGGCTCAAATAGATTCAATGGCTTGCCTTAGGAAAGGACATACATTTATATACTGTTTTAAGATTTTGCCTTAACAGCTATAATCTCATTTGACCCACCTAAGATCGGTGCTATTATCCCCATTTTATGGATGAGGAAATGGAGGCTGACAATTTAGGTCATTTGTCAAGTTTATACAATTAGCAACTGCCCCAAGTGAAAATGAATATACATTCTTTGGCTCCAAATCTAGTGTTTCCATTGTACCAAAGAAATGAGCCAGATGGATTTAGATCAACATAGCAATTTAAATGGATAACTTGAAAGTGATACATGAATTAATATCTGTTGCCTCCAAGTCAAGATCATAGGTTCTTTTGATAAGATGACAAATTACTTTTAATGCTGATACTATTCCTATTGGGTGACAATCTAGTTTACTGATGAAGAACTAATAAAACCTAAGAACTTTTGAAGAATTGGAGATGGGGACAAAGAAAGGTAACAGTTTGCTTAAGAATGTCATTATAGATAATGATAACTGTTGGAGGGGATGTGGGAAAACTGGGACACTGATACATTGTTGGTGGAACTGTGAACGGATCCAACCATTCTGGAGAGCAATTTGGAACTATGCTCAAAAAGTTATCAAACTGTGCATACCATTTGACCCAGCAGTGTTTCTACTGGGCCTATATCCCAAAGAGATTTTAAAGGAGGGAAAGGAACCCACATGTGCAAAAATGTTTGTGGCAGTCCTTTTTGTAGTGGCAAGAAACTGGAAATTGAAAGGATGCCCATCAATTGGAGAATGGCTGAATAAATTATGGTATATGAATGTTATGGAATATTATTGTTCTGTAAGAAACGACCAACAGGAGGATTTCAGAGAGGCCTGGAGAGACTTGCATGAACTGATGCTGAGTGAAATCAGCAGAATCAGGAGAACATTATACACGGCAACAAGACTATACGATGATCAATTCTGATGGACATGGTTCTCTTCAACAATGATGTGATTCAAACCAGTTCCTATTGTTCAGCGATGAAGATAGTCATATACATCCAGAGAGAGGCCTGTGGGAACTGAGTGTGAACCATAACACAGCATTTTAACTCTTTCTGTGAATATTTCCATGCATTTTGTTTTCCTTCTTAGGTTGTTTTTTCTTTTTCTCTTTCTAGATCTGATGTTTCTTGTGCAGTAAGATAACTGTGTAGATATGTATACATGTATTTATCATATAATTTATCCTATTCAGCATGTATTAGATTACCTGTCATCTAGGGGTGGGGGTGGGGAGAAGGAGGGGAAAAGCTTGGGAAAAAAAAGTTTTTGCAAAGGTCAATGTAGAAAAATCACTCATATGTTTTGTAAATAAATAAAAAGCTTTATAAAAAATGTCATTATAATACTAGGGACTTCTGTACTTAGGATTTCTCTGAGTCAATCTCTTATTGTAAAGTAGAAAATGAAGGCAATTATACAAGTATTATTCGTGAATTATGAACTTGGCTTGGAGTCAGGAAGACCTGCCCTGGACACAAAATAGCTGTGGAACCTGGACAGGTCACTTAAATTCTTTGTGCATCATTTAAGTCCCTGGATTTCTCAAGGTTATAATCTGCATGGACCGAGGGATTTCCTACATTGATGAAATAATAGATCTTTTGTGAATTATGGCATACAATTAAAATACTAATAACAGTTCTAATAACTAGCTTTTATGTAGTGCTTTTACAATTGCAAAATGCTTTGCAAAAATTATCTTATTTCTCTCAACTATTATTATATTATCCTCATAACAACCCAGGAAGGTAAATGCTATTATTATCATCATTTTACAATTAAGGAAACTGAGCTATACATAGGTTAAATAGTTTGCCCAGAATCTGACAGCTAGTTAAGTGTCTGAGCATGGATTTGAACTCACATATTCTTGAGTCCAGATCCAGAATTTTATACACTTATGCCTTCTAGCTGCCTCTATTCAAATGATCTTTATTTTCTGAAAGCTCATAATACTTTTGTCTGTCTTAGGAATTTGTTATATTCTACTTTCTGTTTTAGTCAATATTTGTATACTTTCTCTTTTTTCTTGAGAACTGGATCTCTCTACCAAGACATGGGACAGTTTTTATATAATATTAACTATATAGCAACACATAGGCTTGTAATTCTCCATTTATATTCAGTAGAATCCTGATGTGATTTTTGGGTATAAGGCTTATCATATGGTCTCTGAGAAGAGGAGACAGACATTGGGCTAAATGGACATGGGACCAAAATGTGGTCTGTGTACCTACATGGCACATACAGGTAACTACAGCAACTCAGAAACAATTGTGTGAAAGAGATACTGAGGTGATGAAGAGGTGATGGTAATTTTGGGAGTTAATTCATTTACTTTGCCTTTTATGGTACCAGAGACCAGTCTAGCAGGTAAATGTATATTTGTTAGTACTATTACTCATGTAGACTCCATGGTACCTTATAGAAGAAGGCATAGTTGCTTGAAACCATTTAGAATGTATAAGGATCTCAAGTATGGGCCTGTTTTACATTCTTTTATTGGGTTATAACATATTATATTCAGTGACTTTTTAGTCTGAGGGCTTGTAGGAGTCAAAAAAAGACTCTTAAGGGTACAAAATGAGCCAGATACTGAAATTATGAGGTCTTCTTTTGGTAGGGGCTTGAACCAGAGAGATTTTATGAGATAGCCTCCTCCCATCCTAATTATATCCAGGGCCATTATGTTAAAAATTAACACACTGGTTACTGATAACTATGGTTCCAATCTCTTTTATCAATTACCTTTATATTTTTGCAGAAGCTACTTTTTCTTATCTTTTATTATGTAAACAGTTGCTTCAGTTTCCAGATTTCTCTACATCTACAAACAGAAGCAAATGGTCTAATAAAGTCTATATTTCCTCAGTGGAGTTTATTGGCAACAAACTCAGCAAAATAATTTCAAAATTTGAAGGTTTGAAGCAAGTTTGAAAAAGGTTAAAACATACAAATTCACACACAGAGAGAGACTCACAGACACAGACACACACACACACACACACACACAGATGCTAAAATGAGACTTTTCTGGTCTTCTTATACCTTTCTCCTTGCAATGGAGTTTTCTATCCAGTGACATTGGCCTCTTTTCTATCCAATAATAAGATAATCCATCCATCCTTTGGCTCCAGAAATTTTCCCTGGCTGTTTCTCATGCTTGCAATTCTTTCCCTTCTTATCTCTGCTTCTTGGCTTTCTTGGCTTCCTTTAAGTCTCAGCTAAAATTTCTCCATCTACAAGAAGCCTTTCTCAACCCCTCTTAATTCTAATGCCTTCCCCCTCTGTTGATTATATTCTACTTATGCTGGGTATGGTTTGCTTGTACAAATTTTTTCACTTCTTGTTTCTCCCATTAGATTGAGAGCTCCTTGAGGTCAGAGACAATCTTTGTGCTCTTTTTGTATCCCTAGTGCTTAGCACAGTAACTGGCACAAAGTAGATTCTTAATGTTTATTGACTGACTGATAATGCACAAAAAATTGATTCCATTCAACAAGCATTTGTTAAGTGCCTATTGTGTGTGCAAGTTGATTCACTAGATATTAAGATTAAAAATGAAAACTCCTGATTCCATGGGGCTTAAACTGTGGGGGGAGGAACAGTTGAAGAAAGAATAAACATACATATACATTCATATAAACAAAAATATTTTTGTATTTATGCATAAAATTTTGTGTAATTATGCATAGAGTGGCAGAGCATTATAAATAGGGAGGATGGGGAAATAAAATAAGGCTTTGTATAGAAAGTGACTTTGACTTGATCTTTTAAATTTGAAGTGACATGGAGTAATGGAATATTGATAATCTTAATCTAAGATTTATCTAAACTAATGAAAACCACTCTTTTATATACAAAATAAACAAAAATTTAGAAACTCCTTGACATCATGCTTTCTTATAAGTTGTTATTCACAACTGCCATGTACTGTAAAAATATTTAGATAAGAATTTCTGGGGTCTCTTACTTTGAGACTTACTATTCCAGTGGTCTAAAAAAGAGACATTTCTTGCTATATTTTCCCTTGTTCTTTATTTCTGTAGTATTAGCCTCCATAATGCTTCATATCCTAGATAAAATGGATAGGGAAAAGAGGAAAAGAAGAAATAGAAACTGAGGAACTGCAGAAATCTATTACATAGAGAATGATCCCAAATATTTCAGTCTTTTTTGTAGGTTCACTAAGGCCTAGAAACATAGTCCAGGAACCATGAAGTTAAGAGCATAATCCTTCCTGGAATTATTGCATATCAGACCCGACCTTCAAAGATCTTGGTGAAGTGAGATTCAGCTGATGACCACATAGAACTACTATGCTATTACTTGTTCTTAAAAAATGCAGTATATATTTATATTCTGCTTTAAGCACCATCTAATGGTAACTAAGCAAATTGCAGACTTCTTTGCTGGCTGAGCAGCTAACTTCATATTATCCTTTATCCAAGATCAATCCAGACCAGAAGAAAACTTTAATAGCTTAAATGCCAGCTGCTTAGTGCAATAGCTTGAGCGAATCAGCTTTCAGTTTTATAGTTTAACATGGTCCCCAAATACTCAGGATATTATGATTTCACTATGCAAATAAATCCTCTACAAAGTAACCATTCATGGATAGAGTGTGCCTAAGACCAATGATTTGGTGAAAAGAAATACAGAAAGCTTAAATTTTCCTTCTTTTAAGTGATTATTTGTTTGCAAGTTAGCTCAATGTGGTTTATCCTTGCCCTTTCTGTGCCCTGGGCAGACACTGTTAGAACTGTGTTTTCAAGGTGTTTATCTTTGTCAAGATAGACCTGGTCTTTTGAATTCATTCTCAAATTCTTCATAAACTGAAGTGTCAAAAGTGAATTACATTTGTATAGATATATTCGATTTGCCAATATTTTAACATAATTAACATGTAGTGGATATCCTGCCATCTAGGGGAGGGGTGGGGAGTTGGGGGGAAAAGTTTGTAACGGAAAGCTATGTAAGGGTTATTGTTGAAGAATTACCCACACATATGTTATGCAAATAAAATAAAATAATAATAAAAAATATTTATCTATAAAAAAATAAAATGTGGAAATTGGATGAGAAAAAAAAGTGAATTACAGTAATAAGCTTTCCATTTACTGGAATCATTCAGGGAAGACTTGTGTGAGGAATAATGTAGTTATTATTGTAGCCATATTTGTTTTTCATTTGGGTCATTTGAGGAGTTGGGGGCCCAAATGGCAAAGATAATTTCTTAGTCACTTTTTTGTCCCTGTTTCAGAAGACCTGAATATCATATGATAATGATCTATGGTCAGGTTTGGTTATGTTCGCTGTCCTACAGTTACAGACAGCTCTACAACATGGTCATACTACAGTTTCTATTGCCCCATTTATACATAAGCAAACAAAATAAATGAGAAATAGATTTTAGAGGGGCAGTGTTTGAAAGGAATTTTTCAAGTGATTATTTGTATACCTCTTAAATGCATTAGGCTAACAGGGAAGAGGTAGCCTTCACTGGCTCAATGAACAGGAAAAGGGATCAATGAAATTCATCTACAGGAAACTATAAAGCATTCCTAAAAATATGAAAAGATTTTGCAAATTTCAAATTTTTTCCTTCCTTCTTACCTTCCTTTCTTCTTTCCTAACCTCCAACTTTCATTTTTTCCTTCTTCCGTTTATCCCTTCCTCTCTTCCTTCCTTCCCTTTTCCCTCCCTCCTTCTTTCCCTCATCCCTCCTTTTCCCCCCTCTCCTCTTCCTTCCCTCTCTTCATCCTTTTCTTTCTTTCTTTTTCTCTCTTTCTCTTTTTCTTTTTTTCTCTCTTTCTTTGTTTTTCTCTCTCTTTCTCTTTCTTTTCTTCTTTTCCAGTAGATAGGGTTGCTTTAAAGTCTACATCTATAGATGATTTATAGTTTTTTTGGGGTGGTGGTGGTGGTAATGGTGGTAAGTAGTAAAGTTTGCTGTTATCATATAATAATACATTTAGAAAAGAATTTAAGATTTCACTAATTTCAATACCTTAGATAGATGAATGCTTAAACTGTCCATGGGAGGTAATGAGAGTTTCCATCCCAAAGACTCCATGATCCCATGAGCCTGTGCAGATGTCTGTCCACTCTCTCATTAAGATTTATTTTCATTCAAATTTATAGCTAAGAAAGGGAAAATCAGGCTTTATTCCAGGAGACTGAATTTAAAAGGGGCATTATAACAGCAGCATTATAATGATGATCAACTTGAGAGACTTAGTTACAATGATCAATAAAATGATCTGAGACAATTTCAAAGGACTTATGATGAAAGTGCTATCCATCTCCAGATAAGGAACCGATGAACTTCGAATATAGATTGAAGTCTAATTTTTTATTTTATTTATTTTTATATTTTTGCAACATGACTAATATGGAAATACATTTTAAATGATTTCACATATATTATTGATATTTTGTTACCTTCTTAATGGGTGGGTGGAAGAGGTAGGAAAGAAGAATCAGGAACTTAATTTTTTTCAAAAGTTGAAAAATAAATTATACACATATATGTATACACATAAATACAAATAATTTATTTTTTAACTTTTAACTGAGTTAAAATGTAAAGCTCTCTCATAGTAGTTTGAGATAAGTTCTTTGATGTATTCCTCTTCTCTCATTCATTACCATTTCTCTTATTCTAGCAATGGCAACTTTAGCAGCATCCTGAAGATGTCAGTACCCCAAGGACCCTATGTCTCACCTTGTAAAGTTCTCCCAGTTCTGAACTTTGAGTGGTGTTACTTCTCTCAGGTGCAAAGATGCTTAGTTATAGTTCTTTATTTGATAATATGAGTTAATAACTTAAAGATTGAAAATTAAAAAGTCATGTTTTATCAAAAGTTCTCACTCTAGAGTATCATCTCCATTGACTACTGACATTAAGAAAGAGACAACTACTTGATGTCAGTTACTCAGTGAAACAATTATCTATAGGCTATAACAAAAGGGTAAAGGGAATAAACCTTTATATAAAACTGGCTAGGAACTGCACTAGGTACTTTGCAAATGTTGTCTCATTTGATTCTCACAAAAACCTGATGTTATTATAATTTCCATTTAACAATTGAGGAAACTGAGGCAGACAAATTAAGTGATTTGTGTAGTGTTACATAGCTATTGAGTGAGGACACATTTGAATTCAGGTCTTCTTGATCCATGGCTCAATATTGTTTCTATCCATTGTGTCACCTAGCTGCCTCTAAAAGAGAGCTTGCATTTTTTGGTGGGAAGAAGAAGAATACAGAAATGGTTAAACTATTCTTCTGGGTGGCTCTTTCTATCGTGTAAGGTCATTTAATAGGTAAAATTGTCCTTAGATGATTAGAATGAGAGATACACATACTTAAGAAGCTACATTGTTTCATTAAGCTAGAGCTGAATGAGACTTCACATAAGAAAATTGAAGCCAGACATTTTTTGTGACTTGTCTGAGTTATTGATAGCTAATAAATGATCTGGGTCTTGAACAAGGGTCTTTTAGTTCTCAGCAAGTATCCTTGTCCAGTATACCACATTGTTTCAATGAAGTTCTCAAGTGTGAGGTCTCAACAGCCTGCAAGTATCATGCACAGATAGATATTGAGGTACTAAATAATTGCATGTGACACTCTTCATTCAACAAAAAAAAATTTCTTGGGACCTGCCATGTTTAATTTTTTTCTATTACATTCCATGTATTTTGAGAAATATATCTTTTGTAAAGGATGAATAGACTAAGAAGGAAGAAAATTTAACTATAGAATTGACCATAAAAATGTGATAAATATCACAAAAGTAAAAAGTTCTATTGGTTTTACCAAGAGAGCTAGGTCATGTTTCAGGGGAAAGAAACTGTAGAATATCTTAGGGTATTCTTGTGGAAAAGATGGGAAGATGTGACCTAGACAATATACAATTAGCTAGATTAGAGTGAATTGGCCTGACTTAAAATTTTGTCATGAACAGTTTAATATCAGCTTGGAAAGTGGTCTGTAAGTGAAGGTCTCAGGGATCCATCCTTGACCCTATGCTGTTCAACATTATTACCAGTGACTTAGATAAAAGAGTGATTGCTTGCTTATTAGCTTTGAAAATGAAACACAGTATGACATAGCTATCATACTAGATAACAGAATGAGGATCCAAAAAGATCATGGTACCACTTGGCTAAATCTGATAAAATAGAAATTAATAGGAATAAATTAATAATAAAAAGTCATACATTTGGGTTCAAATAATTTTCACAAGTTCAAGATGGTAGACAGATTATTGGATAAATCTGAAAAAGAAATCTGGAGGTTTTAGTGGGATTTAAGTTCAATGTGAGTCAATAATGTATAGTCAAAAAATAGTTTAGGTGATCTTAGACCGCATTAAGAAAGACATAATTTCCAAGAATAGGATGTAATAATATTATTTTTCTATGCTTTATTCAGGCCACATCTGGACTACAACACTGGGCGCCTAGAGGTCAGGAAGGATTCTGATAAAATGATGACCATTCAGAAGAAGAAAACTGAAATATTGAAAGACAAGCCTGTGCCATGTGATGGTGTTGATGTTCAACATGATGTTGGAAGAATCAGGAACATTTAGCCTAGAGAAGAAAAGTCTTGAAATACATGATAACTGTCTTTCAGTATTTGAAAAACTATTCTATTTCATCCTAGAGGGCAGAATCTCAGGGAAAAAAATGCTAATTAGAGCTGTTCAAAAGTGGAAAGGGAAGCTTTCAAAAGCATTGGATTATAACTTATTGGAGGTTTTAAAGCAGAACCTGAATGGCCATTTATGAAAATTTTGGAAATGCAGATTCTTTTTCAAACATTGGTTAGACCAAGGTTTCTAAAACTTTTTCAACTTGTGCCCTCTTTTTGCCTAAGAAATTTTTACATAACATCAGGTATATAGGTATATGAAACAGGTATACAAGTCAAACATTTAATAATATGAAATCATAATTTCATGACCCTCACATTCAGTTACATGATGCCCATATAGAATTGTGAAATATAGTATAAGAAGCTTTGATGAGATTAAGTAGATGATGAGACAATTTCCATTTCAAATTCTTTGCTCTATGGAGAAGACGAATTTGAACTCAAACTTGAAGTATGGTTAAAATTTCAATAGTTGGAGATGGAAGAGAGAACATGTTATTTACATTTTTCATAGTACATATCTTGTGTAGAAGAAATGGTGTGTAGATTTTCTCTTCTACACACCATTTCTTTTTAGATGAAAGAGAGGCCATGTTTGATTATGTGCCAACACATTACTAAAATAAGATTTCATTTAAGCACATACTGTGAATGGGCAAACTTATTTTAATAATGGGTTGGCACATGGCACATGGCACACTGCATATGACTTCTCTCAGCTTTTTGCTCATGAACTGGTCTGATAGTTTGGTATTTTGACTAAATGCTTTCTCTATATCCAATGACATCAGACCTTGTCATGGAAGACTGCAGCCAGAAGATAGAGAAGTGGTCATTAACCCTATACACACACGCACACACACACATATGTATATGAATATTTATTTCTCCTCTGTGTTAAGAAGTAAAGTAGTGATTGAATGAAAGCTTCCATTTATGATATGCCACCAATTTCTTTGATAGTAACATGCTTATTTTTATTTTGGATAGCTAAATGGAGTTTTTGGACTTGGAATCAGGAAGACTTCTGAGTTCCAAGCTGATCTCAGTTATTCATTAATTTGTATGGTTCTGGGCAAGATATTTAAATTCTGTCTGCCTCAGTTTCCTCAGCCATAAAAAGGATGAGGATAATGACATGTAATCTCAGATTGTTGTGAGGATCAAATGAGATAATAACTGTAAAAGGGTTTGCAAATCTTAAAGTACTCTAAATGCTAGCTGCTACTGCTGCTACTACTATTATTCTTGTAACCACTGCTGCTGCTATTATTACTACTGCTTCTACTACTACAGACTACCTCAAAAATTTTTTTGTCAGAAATTCTCCTATTAGAGACTCATTTGGGTTAGTAATCATCCTTTAAAAAAATCAGGTGCATTAATATCAGACTGGTCAGGTATGCAGGCCAGTCTGAGGGATCCTATTTACATATCAGGAGTAATAGAATTTTGAAATTTGGAAAGTACCAAATGGTACTTTCAGAAAACAAAGAGTCTCACTTGAAACTGATCCTTCTCCAGGAAAAATGATTTGATCTAGCCCTTGCTATGGTTGACCCCAATCCTGCTTTTTGTACTTCCTATCTTAAATCTTACTTAGCTTCATAGACTTCAGGTCTTTATTTCCCCTCCTTCATGGTTTAATATTTGGTTCTCAAGAAACACTTTTGTTCACTAACTTTACTTGATATGTGCTCTGTACTTGTACTGGTTATTTAGCCATTCATTCCCGCTGAGAAACAAGACACACTGCTTACCCTGATAGTATTCTGTCTATAACCTGCTCTTGTTCCTGATGAAGTTCCAACTGTGGTGATCTTTCCTCCATAGTATCTTTAGTCAAACTGCACCAACCTTCGCCCCCCCCCCCCAGAATCTAACTTTCTTGGTATATGAAATGAGGAAGAGTAAAGGAGATATTTGCTATGAACATATTTGTGTGAATTCCTCAATAGGATTGTTTTTCTACTAAAACCTAGATGAGACAATTGCACTCAGGGAAATGGGGTTTTGCTGTAGGTAAAGAAGGTCTGTAGTTTGGGAACCTGAAATAATTTGGGGAAAAAATAGCAGGCCAGGATAAAGAAAGTCACTGTTGATCTTAGGATAGCTTTCCCATACTTTGTTGTTGAAGAAGGAAACGTTAGATTGTAGGATATACTTAGGAGTAAAGAAAAGGAGTAGAAAGGGTGCAATTAATAAATTTTCCCATTTCAAAATTTTGTTTAGGGTCATTGCATTATTTAAGAATGGTGAGGAAACTCTTCTTTTGCTTCATCTTTTCTCTCTTGTACTATCACAGTTAACTGTTCCCAGGAAACTAAACTCAGATTTATATTATTAGTTTGAGAATTCAATTACATCTTACTTAATCTGATCTTTGTGGACTGTCCTATAAATATAAGCACCCAAGGTGGATGAATAGATAACTAGATATTTAGATAAACAGATAAGTGTTTGTATAGAGGTGGAGCAGAGGACATAGAGGCAAGAAGACCTGAGTTCAAATTCTATTGAAGATCTGTTGTAATTATGTAATCCTGGTCAAATTCCTTAACATTTCTCAGTCTGTTTCCTCTTCTGTAAAATGAGGATAGTTAATAGCATTTTCCTTGAAGGAGTGTTGTGAATATCAAACCAGATAATATAAACTCATTGAACATATTAAAGCCCTGTATAAATGCTTGTTATTATTTTTAGATAGAATATTTATTAATTATTTATAAAATACTTGTAATAAAATTAAATACTTGTAATACTAGCATTGTGCTAAGCATTGTACAACATTGTTATCTATGAGAAATGATTCTAAATTACAAAGAATCAATTAATCAGTAAATTTTTGGAACACAATTCACTTGTAAATTGGAGCCTGTCATATGTGTAAAATTTGTATGTTTGGGTATTTGTATATATATGCATATAACCTATATATGTATAATTAATCTGTATATACACATATACAAACACACATATAAATACATATACATATTTGAATGACAACAAGACAGATCATGAATAAAAAAAATATTTTATCCAAACTAAATAAGTGAACAAAATGCTGGAGTTTTGTTTTCAAAAACTTTCATTAAAAGTCACTCATTACAATGTTTTTACAATAACATTATGTTCTAGGAAGCTAGTTCCCAAGAGGAAGGACTTTGGTCTCATAGTCAGAGGTGTTTGGGGGAAAAAAAAAAAACATTTTTCATGTGAGATGTGGTCAGTAGGGACATGCAGCTAATATTGGGGTGGAATGTAATAACCTCTTTGGGATAAATATTGGATGTGAAATTTTATTGACCTTGGAAAAAGTGAATAAGCAATCAATAGATTCTAATTTGGTGGGATCAAATCCCAATTCTCCCTCTCATATTTCTACATACTTTCACATTTTAGTGGAATAAACTCAAGTAAACATGCTCTGGGATGACATTGTATCTTTTGGTAAAGTTAAGTCAACTCAGTAAACATTTATTAAACACTTTCTATATGGCAAGTGGCAACTAGGTAGCACAATGTATATGAGAACTTTGCTTTTGTTCAAATCCAGCTTCAGACATTTATAGCTGTGTGACCCTGGGCAAGTCATTTAATCCTGTTTGCCTCAGTTTCCTCATATGTAAAATGAGTTAGAGAAGAAAATGAAAAATCACTTCAGTTTCTTTGTCAAGCAAATCTAATATGGGGTACCCAAAAGTAGGGCACAACTGAAAATGAAAACAATCTGTTGCTTATAGTTTTTTTTGGGGGGGCAGCTAGGTGACACAGTGGATAGAGTATCAAGCTTGGAGTCAGGAAGATCCATCTTCCTGAGTTCAAATCTGCCCTCAGACATTTACTATCTGTGTGACTGAGCAATTCATTTAATCCTTACCCACTTAAAATAATCTGTAAAAGGAAAAAGCAAATCACTTCAGTGTCTTTGCCAAGAAAACCCCAAATGGGGTCATGAAGAAAAAATAAAATACCTAAATAACAATAACATGCCAGCCATTATGCTAAGCACTAAAGATAACAAATGATCAATTAGCCTTTATATCAAAAAACAATAGTTAAATTTATGTTTCTGTAGTGATTTGTGAATGCTAAATCATTTGATTCTCAAAACAAGCTTATAAAGTTAGCCTAATCATTAGCCCCATTTTGCAGAGATACAGAAAGGATAACTGGTTTGTCCAGGGTCACAAGTGGTAAATGTCTGAGGTCAAATTCAAACTCAAGTTTTTCTGACTCTACTGCACTAAAATAAAAGCAAAAATGAGTTGTCAGAGAGCTTTCTAATGGGGTAAGAAAATACATAAAAGGAAGCTAAAAACTGGGATATAGACTCCTGAATTCATTTATCCTGCATGAAGTTAGGTAATTTTCCCTTTTCCACTACCTATATTTCTTATAGCTATGGAGCTATTATTCCCTTTTCCAGCAGATGAACTGACTCAGGTGAGAGGAACTCTATAGAAGTGGGGGCCTTTAGGACATAGAGGACTTGACAAGCAGCTCTGATATGAATCCATGTTAAGTACTGACTTAAGCTTCTGTTGTTAAGCCTTTTTCTTTTTCTTGTTAAGGCTTAGCTATTAGAAAGTCCAAAGATTTGGGAATGGAGGGGTTCATAAGATTGAAATTAATCCTATACTTCATTCTCAGTGTCTGTGAAAGAATTTTGGCTAACAAGTAACTTTATAAGTGCCATATCTGGCTGACATGTGCCAGTGATTAGGCAAAACAGCTGGTATGGGAGAAAGACAATTTTCTCCTAGGGTTAAAGAGGTCTGATTCCAAATTAAGAACTAATCATGTGTAACTCAAAAGGCCAGGCTCATCTGATACCTTTAACACACCAAAATCCCAGGGGCAGAGATAAATCAGAATATTGGTTCCTAGTGTAGAGATCCAGATTGTGAGGTTAGTATTAAGATATGGGGCATGTTAAAATAGCCATTTAACCTGTCTCCCAAGGTTTCAAACTTCTGTGGAAGCTATTCATATTTCCTCTCCTTGTCTATCACTGAGGAAGGTTTTGGTATAGTTCAGATTTGGGTCACCTGTGCCTTCTCCTAGCTGAACTATGCCATATTAAGCAGATATTAATGTTGTTTTGGGTAAATGTAAAGTACTGTGTCCCTTTGCATATTAATGTTTTAATTTCAAAAGACTTTTTAAGTTATCCTTTTTCATTTTCAATGTAAATCTACTCAATAATTAAGGACAGTTACAATGGACATTCATGTTTTTTGGGTTCAACATACCATTTATATTGAATCCTCTATAGATAATGACAGGAAAACAACATTAAAAACTTCATTAATATTTAAGACCAAATCTCAATCACAAATGAACTGTAATTAAAATCAATAACAAGTGATTTTTTTCATCTAGCACAATTAAAACTTATAGATTTTTTTTCATCAGAAAAACCAGCTGTTTAATTCTAAAAATGTACAGTGACATGAGCAAGGACTTTTTTTTTATTCCTTTTACTTTGTAGAAGCTTTAATCCTCTAGCTTTTATTTCTCAGGCAGTAACCTCTTCTGAGGGGTTAAATATTCATTAAGATAAAATGGAGCAGAAGACTGAAGACATTGCAAAAGAACATCATCCATAAACTAATTTAGACTTCAGTCACACAAAGGCCCTAACCATCTTTGTTCACATGGGACCCAGCAAGAATAGATTTCAGGATTATATTCAAGACTGAATTTGGAAGCTCAATTCTCCACTCAGTCCACTCTTTCCATACTGGTTTTATATCATGGCTATCAGCACATCTTCTAAGAATAATTTCTTTTCAAAAGAAGAAAGAAAATTAGAATTATTTAGTTTTCATTTCTTAAACATTTTGTATGAGGTGTCTATGGTAGGGAGACTGGTATGGTAGGGGAGATTCTTGGGGTTTGGCTCTACTGAGGCCGTAGTTCCCCAATTTCTGATAAAAATCTTTCTTGGGCTCTTTACAGAAGTCCAGTCTAGACTCTGCTAATGCTATACTGGATCTTAAGGGAGTTTAGAAATGTTCCTCATAGGCATTTTGCCAGTTCTTGGTTGACTACACCGTTTGGCAAAGGGGCTGCAAAAAATTGGCAAATCTTTGTATTCTGAATGCCATTCCTGCTTGTTTACCCTTAGACCATTTTTTCTTAAATTACTTTCCAGTGTCTACATCATCCCTTGGCAGCCACCCAAAACTGATGAAGCTCTTTTAATTTCTGATTTTGAAATTATCCTTTTATATAGTACACCATTAAAGTCTGAGATAAATAAGAAGCCCTGTGTAATCAAATGATCACAGATTTAAAATTAGAAGATAGTCCTTAAAAGTCATCAAGTTTGGGGTCAGCTAGGCATTGCAGTGGATAGAGCACCAGCCCTGAAGTCAGTAGGACCTGAGTTCAAATGTGACCTCCGACACTTAACACTTAGTAGCTTTGTGACCCTGGGCAAGTCGCTTAATCCCAATTGCCTAAACAAAAAAAAAATACTGTTTTGAATAGTTCTTAGGTTTTCCCACATTGCCAAAGGGGACCATGTCACAAAAATAGTTCAAAACTCCAACCCTCTTCTTTTACAGATGAAACTAAGACTCAGTAATTTGTTAATAAGCATCTACTTAGAATCTGCATTTAGGCCCTTTGAAAACATATCTTTCTTTGAATGTATTCAACAGAAATATCCCTTCTTTTAAGAGTTAATTCCTCTATTTGTGCCCTTACCTATACCCTTTTCCATCTCTTCCAGGATCCTGCTCCAACATCTTTCAAAATGTCTTCTATTAGAGGCTTTTCTTTCTCTAAGAATAGGTCTAATTCTTTACTGTCCTAAAAATAATCTTCCTTTACCCACTCATTAATAAAACTCTTACTATTTTCTCTTCATACCAGGTTATTTGAAAAGATAGTCTACACTATGTATTCAGTTCTTTACCACTCTCTTACTTCACTACTATTTTTAACCTGGGTTTCTGTTTTTTGCCACTTCACCAATGCTACTCTTACTTTAATACATTGCCACTGATCTTTTAATCAATTAATTCAATTGCCTTTGCGAACTTTCTGTAGTTTTTGTCTCCTAGACTTTTCTATTCCTCCACCAACCTTTCAATTATATATCCCTAAATTGTTTTGAAAATTGTTCTTGATTCTTTATTTCTAACCTTTTCCCAGTTCCTTAAATGATGAGGATTGGGACTGGATCTTTCATTTCCTTCATACAGGGCACTCAGATGAGGAAACTTCTCTACTGAAGGAGGTGGACACCTTCTCTATAATACATAGTATTCCCCTTTTTTCTAAGTATACTTTATTTAACATTTAACAAAAAATGAGTTCTTATGCCCAAATGGCAGTAAAACTGTATAATACTCTTTGATCCAGCAGTGTGACTACTGGGTCTGCATCCCAAAGTCAACATAAAGAGGGAAAAGTACCCATATGTGCAAAAATGTTTGTGGCAACTCTTTTTGTAGTGGCAAGGAACTGAAAATTGAGGGGGTACCCATCAATTGGGGAATGGCTGAATAGGCTATGGTATATGAATGTAATGAATTATTTATTGTTCTATAAGAAATGATGAGCAGACTAATTTCAGAAAAACCTTCAGAAAGACTTACATGAGCTAATGCTGAGTGAAATTGTTAGAAACAAAAAATATCGTACACAGTAATTACAAGAATATGTGATGATCAGCTTTGATGGACTTAGCTCTTTTCAACAATGCAATGATTCAATGCAATTCCAATAGGCTTGGGATGGAAAATGATATCTGTATCTAGATGTGGATGGAACCATAGTATTTTCACCATGTTTGTTTTTTTCTCATTTTTCCCTTTTTGGTCTTTTTTTTTCTTTACAAAACATGTTAAATATGGAAATATATTTAAAAGAATTGCATATATTAATCTCTATCAGATTGTTTGTTGTTTTGGGCAGGGAGGAAGTAAGGAAGAAAGGCAGAAAAAAATTGAAATACAAAGTCTTAAAAAGTGAATGATGAAAACTATCTTTACATGTATGTGGAAAGATAAAATATTATTGAAAATTAAAAATAAATTTTGAGTTTCAATTTCTCTCCTTTCCCTCAGTCCTTTTCTCATCCATTGAAAAGACAAATAATATGATATAAATTATACATGTTAAATCATGCAAAACATATTTATGTATTAGTCTTGTTCAACAGATAGTCTTAAAGATTTGCTTCAGAGTGCTGAGGTTCAAAGTCTTACCCAGAGTGATGTGTCTTTTAACTTAAAGCTAAATTCTTTCAGTTCTACTTTATAATATTTTCAATTTATGTTCTCTTGCTTCATTCCCAATGCTTTCACCATAGTTTAGGTTGTACTTGCTTAGGTTATTTAAAACAGCTTTCTAATTGAATTCTCCACTTCCAGCCTTTCCCCGCTCTATTCCATCTTCCCAAATATTTTATATTATCTATAGTTATTTTAAATGGAATTTATCTTTGTATCTCTTGCTGCTGGATTTGTTGGTAACATATGGAAATGCTTATGATTTATGTGAATTTATTTTGTATCCTGCAACTTTGCTGAAGTTGTGAATTGTTTCTCATAGTTTTTTAGATGATTCTCTAGGATTCTCTAATTATACCATTATATTCATCTGCAAAAAGTAATAATCTGATTTCCTCATTACCTACTCTAATTCTTTTAATTTCTTTTTCTTCTCTTATTGCTAAAGCTAAGATTTCTAATACAATATTGAATAGTGATGGTAATAGTGGGCAACTTTGTTTCACCCTTGATCTCTCCTCATTGCATATGATGGTTGCTGATAGTTTTAAATATGTGCTACTGATCATTTTAAGGAAAACTCCATTTATTCCTATACTCTCTCTAGTGTTTTTAATAGGAATGGATGTTGGAGTTTGTCAATTGTTTTTTTCTGCATCTATTGAGATAATTATATGATATCTGTTAGTTAGGTTATTGATATATTCAATTATGCTAATAGCTTTCTAAATATTGAACCATCCCTGAATTCCTGGTATAAATCCTATTTGGTCATGGTGTAGTATTCTGCTGATAACTTGCTGTAATCTCATTACTAAAATTTTATTTAAGATTTTTGCATCAAAACTCATTAGAAAAAATTGGTCTTAATGTTCTTTCTATGTTTTGACTCTACCTGGTTTAGGTATCAGTATTATATCTGTGTCATAAAGAGAATTTGAGGGGTGGAGCCATGGTGGCGGAGATCAGACAGGATTCTCTGTAACCTCCTCTAACCTCCCCTCAAACCAACAAAATATGAAGCCTCTAGACTGATTCTGAAGCAAAAAAATCCACAATATCCGGAGAACAACACGATTCTAGAAGAAGCTACTCTGGAA
>JAJPUD010001915.1:885-86432 GCA_023553655.1 Myrmecobius fasciatus
AGACTGGACAAAACTGAGTGAATGTATAAGGGAGATGGTGATAAGAGAACAAAGATGATTTCTGAGACTACAAGTCTCTTTAAAGTGTTGGTTATGGTGGAAAGGAGTACCAGAAGGGGAGATCATCAGGTCTTTTGGACAATTTAAATTTGCAGTCAAATGGATATCCAGATGTACAGAAAGTAGGGAAATGTACTACAAACATCCAGTAGATAAAGGTTTCATTGAGAATCACATGCAAAAAGATGGCTAAATCTGTGGGAACTGATGAAATTGACAAGGAAGAAATCATAAGAGGAGTGGGAGTGGGGGGGAGATGGGTCTAGGATAGTATCCATGTTAAAGAGGCAAGAGATGGATGAAAATTAAGCTATATACAAGAAATTATACAGGAAAATCAGGAGATGACCACAGAAGTATATAGAGGGATTATTACCCAGGAGAGAAATATCAACAATATTAAAAGTAACAGAAATTTCAAAGGATTAGAATATAGTAAAGTTAATTTGATTTAGCTATTTAAATTTCTGGCAATCTTTGAGGAAATTAATTTACTGATGATTAGGATCAGAAGCCAGATTGCAGTGGGTTGAGAGGTACATGATTTAAAATTATTTTCTTTTCTTCCCATTTTGCACTGGAATTTATAATATAAAAAGGCCTAGGCCTGGGGTTCTACTCTACTGGCTCATTATTTTTTTTCTTTTCAATGAAAGCACAAACCACTCTGGCAGCCAGTGACCTCATGGTGCCTGAAACATGACACTTACACCATTAACTTACCTTCTGAGGTATATGTGAGACTCTCCAGGATCTTCAACTCAGCAGTAGCAAGAAACTCAATTACAAACAGGGATGACCGTTTACAGAGGACACAAGACACAGACAGCATGGCAGATGGTAGGGAAATCCCTACTCCCAAATACACTTTATTGAGACCTTATTGCTTATACAATTAAGGAGACACTGATTTGAGCTATAGAAAAATCCCACATGCCCTAGTCTAAATTACTCCTGAAAAGGAGTTTCTGGCTTACTAGGCATTAAGGATATATCATAGGAAAAGTAGCCAGACTGAGGGCCAAGATTTCCTGGCAGGAACAGGATCCAGGAGTGTAGAGCAACAGAGCTGATGAGAGCCCTCCAGATTGCAACAAAAATATATGGGCTATAAGAGAGGGCAAGTACCATTTCTTCTGAACCTGTGATGGCTCATCCCTGGTTTGATTAAGGAGACTCAGTCATGACACTGGAAGAACAGCAGCATAGAGGTGAAGAATTGAGTTTCTCCCAGTAATTACAGGAGTTTATTGGGGTAAGAAGGGGGGGGGGGAAGGAGGGAAGAGACACACCTGATTGGTAGAGCTTTCCAGACAATATGGACCTTGGCACTGCCAGAACCTTTCAGAAAGACTGGGACAAGACACAAGAAGTCAAAGTTGCCTACCACATTTTGGCTTTTTGGTGCACTGCTACAGGGTCTGAGTGAATAAAGTGGAAAAAGACTTTGAACAAACCCATTTCTAGTCTAAACAGAGATGTATTAGAAAAGCAAGTATTACCTATGGGGACAAAATACTCAGCACTCAAAACAGGAAAAGACTTTCTGATGCCTGACCCCGGCTAGTTTCCAGAGCTCACATCTCAGTAATCCAGGCTGGAGTTTAAATTACCAGGGCAGGAAGGATGGAGTAGAGTGGCCCACTGCTTGGGACATCAGGACTGATAGTAGGTAGGCCTCAGACCTTCCAGACAGCAGCTGAGAGAGGCAGAATCCCTAACTGATTCCACTTAGCTCTACACAATGAAGGAATTGTCAGAACCTGGGGGACAAACTTGAGCCAACAATAGTGTTTCCATGGCAAAACCCCAATTTTGCTTCAGACCTCTTCCTTTTACCAGGGGCTTCCCTGGATCTGACTGCAGCCCTCTCCTCTCAAAGGCACTTCTATCAGGGTTTCTGAGTAGGAGGAAATAGCAGGCTAAAGGGAATGAAGAAGTGCAGTCACTTAAGAGTCAGCAGATAGGCTAGAAAGAGGTTAAGATAAGACTGAAATCACTCCTAAAGCTAATACCTCCCCCCCTTCCTGATGGGCCTTCCAACTCCAAGAAGAGCAGCACCTTCTCCAAGAGGTCAGTCCTTGGTTACTGGAAAGGACAATGTTGACCACAGCAATACTGAACCTGCATTAACAGCACTGGGGGCCAAACAGCTGCCTCTACCGGCCTCCATAATAGAGATGTACAGCCAGTCCAATAAGCAGGAGAGCCAGGAAGAAGGCAGCTGTAAGCTGGAGGTGAAGCAGGGTAGCTGATAGCACGGCATTGACAATCAGGGAAGAGGAGACAACAAAGAGCCGAGTGATGCTGCTCCCATGCTTCATGATAGCTGACATGAGCAGTCCATTGAGGGCCTGGCTCAGTACTACCAATGCTGCCCAGGCTGAGAAGCCTTCTAGGAGCCCGGGGCCTGGCCCACCTCCCACATAGAGCCCCAAGTTCATAAGTACCCCAAAGGAGTACAGGAACAGGTTCTGCAAGGCCAGGGGCAGGCGCTGCCTCTTCATGAGCAGCTCGGTGTAGACTGAGGAGAGGCCCGAGATGAGGCAATAAAGAAGCAGAAGCAACAGACCCAGCGGGGTCACGTGGAGGGGCATGGCTGCAGCTGGCGGGGGTGGGAGGAGGCCTTGCGGATCCTGGAGGCCTGCAGCGGCGTAGCAGGCTCCGGCACCAGTCAGCAGCAGCAGGGCCAGCCCCTGTCTGGCAGAGAGACGGCGATTCAGGCAGAGGCAGTAAAGGAGAGCTGTGCTGCCAATCTTGAGGTTGCTCATCACTTGGTAGGTGCTGGGATCCATGTACCGCTGCAGGTGAATGACGAGGTTATTGTTGGCACCATAGAGCAGTGCAGAGAGTGCAAAAGGGGCAGCCTGGCGCCAAGGGACAGTGTCCCACAGTCTGGGCTGCCGCCTGGCCATCAAGGAGAATGCTGATAGCAGTAATTTGGTCAGTTCTGTCCAAAGCACAGCTGAAGAGGGGCGGAAAGGGACACGGCCATCTATTCGACACAAGGCCAACAGCGGGGCATGGGCACCATACATGGTTGTGGACAGGAGGAGCATAAGCACCCATCGGGCCTGGCTTGGGCGACCTATGCCCGGTATGCCCCCTTCTTCCACATTCATCCCCACTCTGCCAACCTAGGCCTTTAGGTAGGTAAGTAATGGCAAGAATAAGAGTGGGGGGGGAAATCTACAATCCATCTGGTAAAATTGAGCGATGGAGCCAGCTCCTGTATTATCAAATTGATAAGGAACTAGATATGCCATAGAATAGTCAGTAGTAGAAGAAGCAGGTTTGAACATACACACAGTTTAGAAGCACACACGCTGGAGGGAAGAAGGAGGGACACAGGCATAGGACAAGGAGAAAACATCTGTGGTCTGGAGCAGCTGAGGCAACTAAAATCCTGGAGAAGCTGGATACAGGGCATAACAGCCTGTCTCTATCCTTGATAACTATACAGTCAGGTGTGCTGCCTATCCATGCTGACCCAGGTTCCAAATCTTCCTCAAGAGGGCCTTCCTAAAAAAAGACCTGGAGGGAGGCCTGCTGAAGGGGAATTAATCAGGCCCCTTCCGAAGGGATCGGAGATAATCCTGCAAGGTCTTCTCAACATTGGGGACAGCATAAGACTGTGCTGCATAGATGCCGGTGCATAAACCAACTGCGAAGCCCATCACTGCAGATGCTCTTAATTTGGCTACTACATAGCCAGCCAGGAAGCCCTTGAGAAAAGGAGATGACAGGAACGAGCCTTCCTGCAAAAAAGTTGGAGAGAGGAAGCATGGAAAACACAGGAGTAAAAATCAAAATGGAATACATGCCTTAACAATGAGGCTGAAAAATTCTCTGCCTTCCTCTCCTGCCAGGAGCTTTCTAAGCAGAGCTCAGACCCACGCTACCCCTGAGCTTCAGGTGAAGAACATTTAGTACAGAGATATTTTCTCAAGTTTGTTTGGCCAGAAAACCCCAGAAGAATCCTAGTCAATCTCCAATAGTGGTTTACTATTTTAAGTCTTTGTTCTTTAGTAATTTAGTCATCCATGCCTCAGTTCCTTTTCTGTAGCTCACAGGGCTTCTGCCTATACTCCATTACAAAACTGCAGGCAGACATCATTAGCATATAGGATGTGGACGCCAGAAAGAGAGAGAATATGATCTAGAGAAGTACCAAATATTAAGATAACCAAGACCACTACTAAGTGGTATCTGGTAGGAAATATGTGAGTATATTTGCCAACCATATCAATTACCTGTTCCACACCTGTCTTGACCTCCTCCTCTAGTCGCCGTTGTAGATGTTCCAGCTGATTCTTTAGGAATGCCAGGTCTTTCACCTTTGGCATGGAGTCCTAGGGCAAGAGAGCAACTTTTTAGTCCTCTGTACTCTGTTCCCCTCACCCTTCTTCAATGTCTACCAAAGTTCAAGAACAAACAAGGAGAACTAAAGAAGTAGTAAATCTTGATTGTCCCAGGATATTTTTTTTGCTTTCTAAGGTCCACTTTCTGAGACCTTCTCTCACCATCCTTACCTTGGTCTAGCACTGGCAACTCCAAACATTATCACCAAGAATATCCCAAAAGCAGGAGCCTCAAACCTTTAACCCCAAGGGATTTCCTTTTGAATTGGTAGATGAAAATGCACTTTCCATACAAATTAGTCAGATTCAAGTCTTTCTATAGATAGATAACTGAGTTTGGTATTCAGGTAAAACAGAATTCTTTCCTGTCCAAATTTTTCAGCTCTAAACATGAAATTTAAAAAATTGTGCCCAGAGTTGAAAGACAATATTGACATTGAGGACTATTCCTCAGGAGAATGACAGATACTTAGGAGTATGGAGAACTTTGAACTTCTTGAGTCAGTAGGATCTAAGGGCTTTGAATCAAACCAAAGGTATTGGAATGCTCTATCCTCAGTGTGGGTCATCTGTTCCCCTAAGGCTAAATGCTTCCCAAAATACTTTAAACTAAGCTTGGAACAAAGGACATGAGGTGAAGCTGAATTGACTCCCTCAGGAATCCAAGAACCTTCCAAAAATTACAACCAGGGGAAACAACAGACACAAATTACTGTCATGCAGAAGAACGCTGGCTAGGATATCTGCACAGACTTTCCCTGCCGTGGTCTCTTTCTCCTCCTTCCCCAAGTCTGATGGAAGTCTGAGGGATAGGGCTGACTCACGGCAATTGAATAGTGGTTTCTTCCCATTTAAATTCTTCTGCAGAGAGAATGGCTTGGGAGGATAGGTTCTTGGAGCGAAGAAAGTCCAACCTTTGACTTTACAAACGAGGAACCGAGGCCCAGAGAGGGGAAGTAATTCCCCCATGCCACACAGCAAATTTAAAAGTCAAGTGCTAAAATCAGAGTCCAGGTATCCTGAACTCCTAAGTTATAGCTCTTTTGTGGCGCTGGAGTTTGCAAAGTTGAGACAATGGGTTCAACAGCCCGAATAGCATCTGTGACGAGCGCAGAAGAGAGAACATCCTTCCTCCCTTCAGCCCCACATTTGCAGGAACACTCACCTTGTCATCCGCCATTTTCCCCCGGGGCGCTCAGTGCGCAGCTGCGGCCACGCCCCCGCATTTCGCGACTTCCGGGGGTGCCCCGTGAGGCGAGTCCTGATGATGTCGGTCTTGTGTCAAACACCCAAATTCAGCATCTTTGCGCGGTGTGCAAGCGTTCGTAGTGGGGCGAATGAGAGTGTGAGCTAGGCCCGCGAGGGCAATATGTATAGGCCTAGGTCGAAAGGCCAGGCATAGGTGTGTACCACGCTCCACGATGGGGACCCGATCTAGTTTGGACGATGAGCTCAAAGGGACCCAAAGACAGGGGTAGATCGGGCAGGGTCTCTGTGCACACACACGCACAGGTGCACGCACCTGCCCGCGGGGATTCCCCACCCCCACTGCCTTCCACTCCATTGCGCCTGCGCAGGTGCGCAGTTGCAGACGCCGCACTCCCGCTATTCTGAGCTCACGGCGACCCGGCCTCGGTCCCAACTCCGCCCCGTGTTTTTGCGGCTCGAGCCCCGCTCATTGGCGCAGAGGGGCTGGGCTTGCAGGAGCCGCATCCCCGAAATCGGGCTGGGAGGACGGGCCGGGGCCGGGGCCATGCTGGGCAAGGACTACATGTTAGCTATCATCTTGGTCAACTGCGACGGTGCGTGGGGGTCCGGGTAGGGTGGGCAACACGAGAGATCCCGGGAGACCAGGAGACTAGGGAGCCAGGGATGGTGAGGAAGGGAGGGTGGCAGAAATGTATTTGGAATGCGACCGATGGACCCGGGCGGGACCCAGCAGTACCAGATGGCCCTAGAAGGTTTAGATCGGGAAGCGGTGGGATGTTGTATCCTTGAACTGTTGAGGGAGCAGCTGAAGCAGACCAGAGACACTCATTCCATATGCAGCTGCAGAGCTCAGGGATGTTTGATCTATACTTCAAACACTGCTAACCCCACACCCATCTGGTTGACCCTTCCCATTCCAGACAATGCACAACCCAGAGAAAGGGGCTTTGCTAGGGTCGGAAGAGGATTGGTGGATGTAACTCAGGGATTCTTAGCCTTTTTTGTGTCGTAGACCACCTTGGCAGTCTGGTGAAGCCTATGGATATCTTCTTAGAATGTTTTTTTTTTTTAATGTATATATTATATGTATGTGTATATATATATATATATATATATATACACATATATATATATAAAATAAAGTATTGCAAAGGAAGCCACTTATTTAAGTAATAAATTATAAAATTAACAAAAAATTCAAACCTCAAATCAAGAATCCTTGAAAAGGATTCCCTATTTTGCTTGCTCATTAGCTATATTAGCTATATGATTCTGTGCAAGTCATTTCAGCTCCTTGGGACTCATTTTCCTCATCTGCAAAATGAGAGACTTGGATGAGATGATTCCTAAGACCCTTTCTAGATCTACTTGATCCTGTGGGCTGAGGCTGCATTATGTGTGAGCACCCTAGAATCTACCTTCTTCATCATGGTGCTCTTACAGATGACTTATGGAGTGACCAGAGCTTAGAGGGAGAGCCAGGGTTGCCCCCTGGGTGGCGAAAGATTCGTGATGCTGCTGGCACCTATTACTGGCATGTACCTAGTGGCAGTACTCAATGGCAGCGCCCAGGCTGGGAACCTGGAGATTCTGTGCCACCCGACTCGGTATGTAGGGGATGGGAAGAGGATGATAATGTCTGGTGGGAGCTGGAGAGGTTAGTAATTCTTCTGCTAGGGTCCCTGATCTACTCATTTGACTTTAAGATGACCTTCCTCTCCATAGGGCACAGAAGGGGCATGGGGATTACGACCCCCCAAAGGGAGATCCTTCTCTAGCTTGGAAAATTCACTGGATCGAAGGTAATCAGGATAAGGATGTGGATCTCAGTGTCTGTAAACTCCCAACAAGAGGCAGAGGGAGAAAAGGGCAGTTGGATAATCCAACTTGTTGCTAGATGACCAGAGTTAGTCATCTTGCTCGGTCACTACTCCTCTTCTGGGCTCTTTGGGTTTTAAGTGAGTTGGTGTCCCTCCTTATGATGAGCCTTCTTTTTTTTTTACTAGCTCTACTCTATTTCAGGACTTCTCTGCCTTGGTGTGGTGAAGAAGCCTACATCCGAAGCATGGAACCAGGCTCCAAGGTAGAGGGTGGTGGGTACCAGTATCTCTTTTTCAGCATCAGGGATGCCCTGGGAATGTGGAAGCAAGCCTTAATGAGCTCTTAGAATTGGAGACTGGACCAGAGAGATCTTTGGGCATGGGGTGGTAGAGAAGGGTCATGGAAGAACCTGTATTTACATACCAAGGGGATAACGGCCTGTGTTTCCAGAGCTGAGTAGGCATCATGGGCTATGCTTTAGTCTCCTTTCGTAGGGGATGATGAATTTACTTAGTAGGATGATGTGTGCCTGTGGACGAGACATTTAACTTTTCTGAACCTTAGTTTTCTTACTTGCATGATAGTGGCATGTACTACCTTACCTCATTAAACCCCATATACATGGTAGTTGTTTCTGTGGTAACTACAGGGAGCCATCTGTAGAGGAGGATCTTGGCTTTACTGCTTCTTATTCCTGCAACTTCTAAATTCCCTCTTCCCCAATTAACCCTCTCCCACCTGGCCCTACTCTCTATCAGTGCTTTGCAGTACGCTCTCTGGGCTGGGTGGAGGTGCCTGAGGAGGACCTGGCACCTGGAAAAAGCAGCATTGCTGTCAACAACTGCATTCAACAGCTGGCACAGAGCCGAGGTCAAAGCCACCCACCTGCAAGGGCCTGGGGTGAGGTGAGCCTATTTCTTGGCTTCTTGAATTCATTCCCTTCTGTAGTTCTCTTCTGTGACTTGAGCTAGGAGGATTCAAAAGCTGGATAGGGTTCCTTGCTAGAAACATTCAAGTTTAGAGGTAGCAAAGCATACTAAGTTTTTTGAAATAATTTGAAAAGATTCAGATCCCTATTACTCTGTGTGTATTATCTTGGACAAATGTTACTACCCTATTCTTAATATTCACTTAGACTAAATCTCTTCTAAATTCCTTTTGGTTTTAAGTATTGTGACCCTTGGGGCGCATAAAATTTTCTCTAATTTTTTTTCCTTTCGCCTTTTCCAAACCTCTGGATTTATTTAGCTCTTTAGACTCAACTTCCTTTCCTATTTTCCAAGAAGCTGTTCTCAGTATGCCCTTGGAGCCCAAGCCCTCCGTAATTCATTCATCACTTAAGGGAACTCTTTTTTTGTGTGTCCCCTAAATCCCCTGGGGACTCTGTAGGGTCAGAACATGTTGATGATTCTGAAGAAAGACACGATGAGTCTGGTGAATCCCCTGGACCACAGCCTAATCCATTGTCAGCCTCTTGTGCATATCCGAGTCTGGGGTGTGGGCAGCACCAATGGCCGGTGAGAAATTCCTGGATTTTCCTGAAGATTCACAACTCCCCTCCCCCAGGAGTGACTTCTCTGACATTGACCCCCATGAACTCTTTGATCTTGCCAAGTTGGACCTTGATTCTAGACCCCTTCCAGACCCCAGACCCATGACCTTGCCATGCTGGACCTTAGTCCCAGACGTCTCCCAGATTTGGCCCTGCTGGAGGCTGATGCTCCTCTTTGTTCAGGCATGGGCCTGGTCTGGGAGGGTAAACTGAGCTTCCACCTCTAAAAAGATTGGGAACGATTGGGATGAAGCAGGAAAGAACTAGTCTGATTGTCCCTTGTGTTCTTCACATGCTTCTGGATCAGAGACAGGTAAGTGGTAGGGCCAAGTGCCCCATTTCTTTTCCTTCCTTACTTCCTTCCATTCCCTTTCACTTTGAAGACTTCTTTTCCTAGATATCCTTTCTTCTATCTTTTCCCTCCTCCCAATGTCTTTCCTTTTCACTCCCATCACTCATCTCCCCAACCCCATCCCTGCCCTCTCACAGGGACTTCGCCTTTGTGGCGGGTGACAAGGACACCTGCATGTTGAAATGCCACGTGTTTCGCTGTGATGTCCCAGCCAAGGCCATTGCCAGTGCCCTGCATGGGCTATGTGCCCAGGTGAGGGACCCTGAAGGGGATAGGGTAGGAGGGGACTATAGGGGGTTGGGGGCAACATGAGTCCCAAGAGTTCCCCTTGCCTGATCTCTCACCCCCGACCCCAGAGTGTTTATGTTGCAGATCTTGTCTGAGAGAGCAGGAATGAATGGTGACCCTCCTCGATGTTCCTTGGACCCCATTTCCCCTGAGGACCTACCCAGGCAAGGTATGGCCAGAGGATGGGGTAAACAGTAGGGACTACAGGGATGAGGCTATGAAAAAAAGTTTAGTAGAGTTGGGTAGGTAGTTTGGGGTAAGGTTATAATGGGAGAGAAAGTAGCCCCAAGAGTTTGCCCTTATTTTGTGTCCATCCTTTTCTGTTTTTGTTTCACAATGAGGGGCCCTATAAGTGGCAGGATCTACCCACCAGTTTCCAGACTTGAGAGTGGGTAGTGAGGCTTTCCTCTCCAGTGCTTTACCTGCACTGCATATTCTGGGGAGGATACTTACTTTGAGAGGGCCACAGTGATCTTATCTACCTCTCAGTGGAGCTTCTTGATGCGGTGAGCCAGGCTGCCCAGCAGTATGAAGCTCTCTACGTTGGGACCCTGCCAGTCAGCAAGGCCATGGGTGAGGAACTGCTGGAATGGGGAAATTTAAGGCTCAGCTGGGTGGAGCATGTAATGAACATGGGATTAGAAATAAAATGTGAGATTTTGAAGTATATGTCTTGAAGTGTTTGTTGACTCCATGTAAGGTCTAACAATATAAAAGCCTTAGGGCCTGACCCTCCCTCTCCAACCTCATGGTTTATATTTACTTGGTCATCCTGCTCTCTTTTTCTCTGGGCCCAAAGTGAGCCAGAGGCCCACACTACCTTTGTCTTAAAAGTCTCCCTGAGGTAAAAATCCCCCAGACTCCTATACCTTTAGACCAGGATAAAAGTGGCAATGGATGTATCCCCCCTCCCCAGGGATGGATGTGCTGAATGAAGCCATTGGGGCCTTGACTTCCCAGGGGGACCATCATTCCTGGACCCCAACTATACTCAGCGTCTCTGACTCACTCATGACTGCATTGCCTGTCCAGGTAACAGGGATTGGCAGCCATTAAATGCTAGGAGGAGGGGATCCCAGTTTCCGGAGGAAAGGAGAGAAAACCAAGATCTTGCATTTGTTTGTGGAATACTGAGTCAGGGATTGAGACCAGAAGTGAGGGAGTGGTGAGAGGAAACCATTCATGGGAGGGGGAGGTCCTGAGTAAGGAGCCAGCCGTCATTGATGATTGCATATTGGGGGTGGGTGAAAGGGACAGGCAGAACTAGGTGCCGAAGAAGAGCCACTGTGGCAGTGTCCAGTACGACACGTGACCTTCATTGGTGTTGGCCACGACCCCCATACCTTTGGACTCATTGCTGACCTTGGTCACCAACGGTTCCAGTGTGCTGCCTTCTGGTGCCAGCCCCATGCTGGGGCCCTATCTGAGGCTGTTCAGGCTGCATGCATGGTGAGCTTTAAGGGTTGGGAGGTCTTGGGATTAGGGATGAGGGAGGGATCTTGGGAAGGGAAAGGTGCTATTTTCTGGAGTCCTAGTTCATTCCTTAATTGTGGTACATAAAATTCTTGATCTCTAGGGGCCCCTTGGCCTACATGGATTCCTCCTTAGCATCTGAGGCTGTTATCCTTTAGGCAGCTGAGATGGTGATAGATGAGCAAACATACAGTTGATTCTCAAGATTCCTGTTCCCCTTCATACTTTTCACTTGGAGAATTCCCTCACTCTTCATTATGATCATTTTCATAACCCTGGGATATCTTTAACTCCTCTCTTCCTCATATCCCTTCAGATCAGTGCCCAAATCCTGTTAATGTTAATTCCACTTTCACAACATCTCTTTACTCACCTCCCTGTTCTCTACATTGTAAACACCCTAGGGGAAGCCCTCAGTACTGTCTCCCTGAAGATAGATAGAGCCTCCCTGAAGATTGTCCTGCATCCATTTTTTGGAAAAGGATGCCATCTTTGGATGGCTCTAGTCTGTACTTTATATTCCTGCCAGAATAATCTTGTGTATTGACCTGATGATGTCACTTATTCCTCATAAAGTTCCTCATAAATATCAAGTGGTGTTCAGGATTCTTCTTGGCATTAAGGTCCACTCTACTTTTACAGCCTTATTTTATGCATGTTGTGGTCTAGTCAGAGTATACTGTTCTCTATCCTCCAAACATACAGAGTGATTGATCTGCTGGCTCTTTTCCTTTGCTCATGTTAATTGCTATTTCAAATGTCCTTCCTTCCCCTTCTTAACAAGTTGAATTATAGCTATTTGGTTTCTTATCCCCCAATTAGATTATAAATTCCTTGAGTGCAGGTCTGGTGCCTTTCCTTAATTTTGTATGTCTCTTTAACTATCATAGGATTATATAAGTGCTTAATAAGTATTTACATTATGTTGTACTGCATTGTATTACATTCCTTTTCTTAGGTACAGTACCAGAAGTGTCTTGTGGCCTCTGCAGCTCGAGGGAAGGCTCGAGGGGCCCAAGCCCGAGCTCGACTTCGCCTCAAGCGAACAAGCTCTATGGACTCAGCAGGAGGACCCCTGCCTCTCCCACTTCCCCTGCTTAAGGGTGGAATTGGAGGTGCGGGGGCTGCCCCCCGTAAAAGAGGTGTATTCTCCTTCTTTGATTCCTTCCGACTGAAACCCTCTTTATTGCATATGCCCTAGATTGAGCTGGGGAAGATTGGGAAAGGGAGGCTTTGGGAGCTCTGCCAGCAATTTCACACCAGTTGTATTCTGGGTGGTATAACTGGCCACCCTACCACCTCCCTATTCTCACCTGCCCTCATGATCTTTAAAGTCTTCCTTAATTGACTCTTCTTCCTGTCTGCCCCATTCCTATGCCCTTTATTAACATATTAATGATTTATATCAAATATTTATTAATCTTATCTGGGTTGACTGCAGCCTCTACCCCTATCCCAGACCCATTTCCTCCCCTTCGTCCTGATTCCTGTGATTCCTGCCCCTGTCCAGTTCTGGGCAGTTGGCTCTACCTCAGCAACACTTTTTAGCAAAATCAGTGCAAATAAAATCTCAGAGTGGCCTCATTTGGTGTGATTGTTCTGCCAAGGAAAGGGTTATTGTCTGTTTCTGTGCTTGGTGCTAGGAGATATAAATGTTCATTTGGAGAGAATATATCCAGGGGGAAAGGTCCATGTAGCAGAAATAAATTTCTTGAGCAGAACCATTGCCTGGCAATCCTAGGGATCAGGTACTTCATCCTAAGTTACAGGTACTGTTCTGGGTACTGGTAATAAAAGGATGTGAAACAGTTCCTGTCTTTCAGGGAGCTTACTGTTTTCTGGGTCAGACAACATTTATACAAATAAGTACAAAAACTGATTATGAATATCATGGAGAAAATAATAAAAGTATTTTGGGCAGAGGATAGAAGCACTGACAGCTAGGGGAGTCAAAAGCTTCATGTAGGAATAAGTATTAAAATTGAACTTTGAAGGAAGCTTAAGTATTATAAGAGGTAAAGAAAGTATAGTCTTGGCCTGGGTGCAGATCTGGGAGAATGGGATATCATACATTAGGGATAGTAATAGTACTATTTCGTTAGAACAGTGAGAGAGTAGGGTGGAAAAGATTGAAAATAGGTTCTGTTATGTGGAAAAGAGTCTGCATTTTTCCTTGGGCCACTAGGTGGCATAGTGAATATGAGTGTAGGACCTGGAGTCAGGAAGAAATTTGAATCCTGCCACAGACTCATATTATGTGAGTGACTTAGTTTCAGCTTCAAGTTTTTTTTTTACATGTTGGAATTCCAAGTTGTCTTCTTCCTTTCCTCCCAACAGCACATCAACAAAGGCCAATGTTTGATAAATAAATATATATGGAACCATAAAATATATAATTCCATATATCAGTTCTTTCTCTGAAAGTGAATAGCATTTTCCTTCATAAGTCTTTTGTAATTGATACGGATGATCATAATCAGAATAACTTATAATCTAGTTACTCTTCAAACAATATTATTGTTATTCTATATAATGCTCTCTAGATTCTTTTAGACTGTATTAACATGTCTTTCCATGTTTTTCTAAATATCAACCTGCTCATTTTTTTTCTACTCTTTATTTCTTATAGGACAATACTAACAGTTTATTCAGCCATTTCCCAATAAATATTTTAGAACATACAGATTCTTCTCCTTTTTCCCTGACCATCGTGGAAAATAGACCTAATAATGGTATTGCTGGGTCAAAGAGTACATACAGTTTTATAACTCCTTAGTTATAATTCCCAATATAGACCTTTATTTTAGAAACTATGAATATTCCCCCCCCCCATTTTCTGCTTTAATTCTAATCTTGGTTCCATCGGTTTTATTTGTACAAAGTATTTTAAATTTAAACAGTTATCCATTTTATATCCCACAGTACAATCTCTTGCTTATTTCGTAAATTCTTCCATTCACAAATCTGATAGGTAAGCGCATCATATTTACTTATGGTATCTCCCATTAGTCTGTCAGATAATTCATTTTGATTAAATCTTGATAAATGGTATAAGATATTTATTTGTACTTAGTTTTTTCTAGACTGCTTTTCAGTTTCTCAGCAATTTTTCTCAGATAGTGAGTTCTTATCCCAAAAGCTTAGATCTTTATGTTTATCAAACACAAGACGGGCATAATAATTTGCTATTGTTTATTATATATCTACTCTTCCACTAAACCATCATTCTGTTTCTTAGCTAGTATCAGATAGTTTGATAATTACTACCTTATAATACAATTTTAAGATCTGGTACTGCTAGATTTCTTTTACTTTTTTTTTTTTTTTTTAGTAGTTCCTTTGATATTTTTGGTCTTTTGTTCTTCCAAATGGAATTTTTTTTTCTAGTTCAATAAATTTTATTTAATCGGGATGGCATTAAATAAATAGATTTGGTAGAAGTAGCTTCAGTTCTTTTATCTGCAAAATGGTGCTAGTAATGGTACCTATCTTATAAGGTCATGAAAAATCCTTAGTAAATCTTCAAAGTCCTATCTATATAAATGCTAATCATTACCATTCTTATCTTAGACCACTGGAGTTAACTGAGTTTGAGAGTAATTATATGAATGTCACTTTGGCAGTTACCTGCCATTATTGACCAGAATTTGACTCTAGTACTTGGATCAGACACCAGCATGGTATAGGGTTCCTTGTCAAGTGAAATAAAGTACTTGTCTTCTCTTGATCTCAATTTCCTCATTTGTAAAAAAGCATGTTAGCCTTTAAATGGACCCATTTGGCATAATATTAGTTATCTATGTTTATCATTGAAGGAATCCTTCAATTTTAATTAATATTCAGTGAAAATAAAGATGTATTTTTCCCCAGTTCAGAATAATGGCTCCCAGGTTATTCCCCCTTGACTAAATAATTTCAAAAATTCCCTTCTCTGCTTTAAACTGGAAAGCTGGCCCAGAGTGATGGAAGATGAGGCAGCAGAACAGAAGAGTTGAGAACACTCCTAAAGTGGGAGAAGGGAGATTTATTTTCAATAATGTACTGGTAAATGTTTATCCCCCAGACTCACTGGAGGAAAAATGTAAACAGGACACAATTTTAAATTTAATTAGAATTATTAGCATTTAAATGTAGACAGCTAACAAAATAAATCAAGCCCTGATTTATAGCCACTGCCAATTTCTGAGTTGTAAATGTTCACATTGAAAATTTAATATTTGCTCTTGCAGGCTGAAACTCACTAAAGGGTATCTCACAGTCCTAACTGCCTTACAGTCCTAACTCTTGGACTTTGGGAAAAAAATCTCACCTCTTTTACCTCCCTCAACTATAAAACAAGAATAATAGTACTTGTAGTACCATTTTTGCAGGGCTATTGTGAACAAAGTGCTTCATAAACCACAAAACACTGTAGAAATGAGAATTACTCCTTTTGAGTTTTCTCCTGTAGATGCACTAGGGCATAGAGACCCTGTCTATATGACAGGAAGTACTGGACTGTGTGTGTGTGTGTGTGTGTTGGTGATCTCATCAACTCCCATGGATTGGGATCATCATCCTGCCCTAACTCCTTGCTGACCTTCAGGATCACATCTCTACTTTCAGACTTCTCAAATTGGATGTAGCTACTTAAACTCAATGTGTCCAAAAGTGAACTTAATTATTTTCTTTCCAAATTCCATTCCCTTCAGAGTACTCTATCACTGTACAAGGAACCACTACCTTTCCCAGTCCTGTGTCCTCTCTGACTCCTTTGTCCAATCAGTCATCAAGGCCTGTCACTGTCAGTTTCATTTTTGCAACATCAACATTTTGCAACAATCTCTTCTCTCCTCTGATACTGCCAACAGATTAGTGCAGGCCCTGATCACCTCAACAGTAAATGCCTATTAAGAGTCAGGCTGAAGAGAGATATAGGCAAAAGACAATCCCTGCCTTCAAGGAGCTCACAATCAGATGGTGTTCAGGTGGATCTCCCAGTTACAAGTGTTCCCACCACAATCCATCCTCCAATTCCTGCCAAAGTGGTTTTCTTAAAGTGCAGATCTGACTACGTCACTTCACTTTAAAAACTCCAGTGACTCCTGGATCAAATGCTAAATTGTTTTCAAAACCCTTCATGAGGGGCAGCTAGGTGGTGCAGTAAATAGAGCACCAGCCCTATAGTCAGGAGGACCTGAGTTCAAATATGGTCTTAGATGCTTAACACATCCTAGCTGTGTGAACCTGGGCAAGTCACTTAACCTCAATTGCCTCAGCAAAAACAAAACAAAACAAAAAAAACACCCTTCATGACATTCCCCTCCTAACCTTTTTCAGTCTTCATACTTTATACCTCCCCCAATACTCTTGGAGAGAATGACAAAATCGGATGTTTTTTGAACAAGGCCCATGGATTGGGGGAGATTTCCTCAATTTTAGTGTCTTCTCTGTTGGTTACTTCCAATTTTTTTTTTCTTCTCTAGCTTGTTTTGTACATATTTGTGTGTGTGTGTGTGTTTTTTTTTCTGAGGCAATTGGGGTTAACAGGGCCACCCAGCTAGGTAGTGTTAAGTGTAAGTGTCTGCGCCCACATTTGAACTCAGATCCTTCTGACTACAAGGCTGGTGCTCTAGCCACTCCCCGAATTTGCTTATTCTTTACCCCACTAGATTATGAACTCAAAGTCAGAGACTGCCTTACCTCTTTTAAATGTATATCCCCAGCGTTGAGCACAGTGCCTGGCACTTCATAAATGCTTACTGATTGATTTATAAAGTAACTGGCTCCAAAAGGAGGTAGCCGAACAGATGAGGCGACCCTCCCACAATACCCCTTTAAAATCTTTTCCTCCATTCTCCAACTTCGAGGAGGGACGCCTAAACTAGCCGCCGCCTCTTAGCCAGCCTCGGTTGCTACGGGTGAGTGGACGTTTGGGAGCGCAAGCTTGGGGACAGCCTAATGAGAAGCAGAGCGTGGCCCGCCTCCGGAAGTGACACTATCACTGCCTCGTTGGCCGTGCGGAAGTGAGGCGATGGCGGAGCTGTACGTGAAGCCGGGTGAGCCTCTTCTTAGCACCAGGGCTGGAGGGCTCCTACGGGGGCAGGCCGGTTGTGAGGTGGGGAGGGATGGGGTTGACAAGACACGGGGGCGAGATATCGCGTGGTGGTAGGGATGCTGAGGTGCAGAGTATGACTGCTCTCGGTCCCATCTTTCTCCCCCACCCTCTCTCTCCCTCTTCGCTCTCCAATTCCTTTCTCCTCTTCAATCCTTCCTCTTACCCTTCCACCCCCCCCCATTTTATTCTTTCCCCTCTCCCCTCCTATCTTTCCTCCGCACCTTCTTCCTCTCTCTTCCCTCCCGCCTTCTCCCTTCCTCTCCACTTTTCCTCTCTTCCTCCTCTTTTTGTCCTCCACTTGGTTCTTCTCTTTTCCTTTTCCTTTTCTTCCTTTCTTCTCTTGGAGCCTCATCTTCTCTCTCCCCTTTCTTTCATTTTTCTGTCATGTCTTTTCTCTTTCGTTTTTGTCTTCAATGCTTTCACATTCCTTTTTCCTAATTTCTTCTTTCCCCCCTTCTCCGTCCTTTCCATTACTGTATTCTCCATCCCCACTTTAATTCTTGCTTTTTCTCCATCTTTTTCCTTTCCACTTTTGCCTTCAATTTCAGGGAACAAGGATAGAGGCTGGAACGACCCTCCACAATTCTCTTATGGGTTGCAGACCCAGGGTAGCAGTCATAAGAGAACACCACTTACTAAACGGGTTGCAGCTCCCCAAGATGGTTCCCCAAAAGGTGAGTACTTGTGAGTCCAATTCAACTTTCCCTTGTGATTAGGGGAGAATTGCTGTATTTCTTTTATTCAGGAGGCTTTGGCCTCTTTGATTCTTTTTTCTGTTCTTCAGAAGGCATTCCTTTGTGTTGACATTTGGGATAGTTCTTGCTAAAAAGTTATAATGATTGAAATTCGGGTTTGTTGTCTTTGGACATTGACACAGACTTCCTAAACCTAAAATAGTTTCTGATTTAATGAGTAGTCCTTGCTTTTACAGGGTTTTAAACTGAGAAATGTACAAAGTCCCAGGCTTTAGCTCCTTAATGAAAAACTTTCCTGTTTCCTTCCTTCTCTACTCCTTCCTTTCTAGATATCTAGACTTGGGGCCATTGATTAGGAGAGGTGGAGGGATATTGATTGGTTTCTGAAGACTCAGGAAAGGGCCATGGTGGGACCATGAGAGATAATGAAACTGGGGCAGGGCATCTTACCAGTTAGGTCACACTGCTCGGTAGTGTTTTCAGCACATTGATTTACCTTTTCTTAGTGCCTGCCTCAGAGCCTTTTACTGGGGCTCCTCCAGTGGGACCTCCACCTCTCCTGACAAAGGCTACAGGGCCTCCTCTTGGGGAAAGCTCTTCTCCCTTGAGGTTGGAACCTGCCAGTTCCTCAGTCACTTGTGAAACCATGCTAGAAGATGTGCTGGGACCCTTGGAACAGGCTTTGGAGGATTGCCGGGCTCATACACAGGTAAGGCCCAGGGGAACCCAGGTTTCAGGATGGACATTGAGCTAGGAGAATAGCTAAGATTGTAAGCCATTCACTTGAGGACAAGACTGTATCACATCTATCTTTGTAGCCCTACTTTCTTTTACTTAAATTGACTCTCCCTCTCTTCATTCCTAAAAGGTAGCAGTGAAATTCTCTTCACTTTTTATAAAGAAGGAACTAGATTGGGTAGGTGCTAATTAAACCTAGGCAGTATATTATACATAGTATAAGTCAGGGTTTCTAAAACTTTTTCCACTGGTGACCCCTTTTCACCTGAGAAATATGTATGTGATCCCAAGTATATAGGTATATAAATCAAGCATTTACTGATAATAAGTCATAATTTCACAACCCCCACCTTGTTACAAGACCCCATATGGGGGTCAGGAACCACAATTTTAAGAAACTTGGAGAGTAGATGAAGTGAGAATTCTTTTGCAGAAAGAATACTAGATTTGCAATAATAAGTATGTGCATTCAAATCCTACTTCATTGTGACTTTGAATAAATCATCTCTCTCTCTGAGACTGTGTTTTCATTAAGATGTGTTAGATGTGGTACTAGATAACCACTAAGGTCTTTTTCAACCCTAAATTCTATTTTCCTCTTGTTCCTTCTTCCCCCTTCAGCTACTGGAATTATACTTGGTTATGTACCCTTTAAGGTGAAACAGCAAACCCTGGTAATTGTGTTTCCAAACATTACACACATTGCCTTAGCTTTGCCTTAGAGGGAAACACTTCTGCTCTGTCCAAGGTGCCTCACAATACTCTGGAGGAATTGAACCTAGAAGGAATAAAGGGATTTATAGGATGGTATAGGGTGGTAGGAATAGAAGAAAAAACCATAAGGGGAGTATTGTGAAGGGAAAATGAAAAGGCAGATAGAGCTTTGACTTGGAAAGAGTTTCTGTGTGCTCAGAAACAGATCTTTGATGACATCAGCCGGCGCCTAGCCTTGCTTCAGGGACAATGGAAGAGTGAGAAGCTGTCAGTTCCTGTGAGGAAGAGGATGGCACTACTTGTGCAAGGTGAGCCATGTTGAGGGACCCCAGAATGCCCTTGAATTCTGCCACTAGGTCTCTTTGGCCAAAAGGGCCTTGGGTTGAACCAGCACAGGGGCTGGAATAGTCCACTAGAGAGGCAGCAGGATATAGTGGAAATAAATTGAATCAGTACTGTACTTGGAATCAAGACACTTGCCAGCTCAAACCTAGGCTATGGATAGGTTTGAGTATATTTCCTCATCTACAAAATAATACTTCCAATTCATAGGATTGTGGCAAGAAATCATTTTGTAAGCCTTAAAGCTCTATAGAAATGTGACATTTTATTAAATATTCAGAGGAACAGTCTTTGTGTGGAGGGGAAGCACTGTATTATGCTTAGGTCCTGTCTCCTCTTAGAGCTCAGGAACCACAACTGGGATGGAGCTGATGACATACATCGATCACTGATGGTGGATCATGTGACTGAGGTCAGTCAGTGGATGGTGGGAGTGAAAAGGTTAATTGCAGAAAGAAGGACCCTGTCTTCAGGGGAAGCTGCTAAGGAGAAGCCTACTACTACAGAGGAGAATGAGGAGGTCCAGGCTTCTCTGCAACTCTGTGATCCCCCATTTTCTTCCTCCCCCATCAGTTCCTATATCCCCCACTGTCCTGGACCTTGAACTATCTTTGAATGGGACTTGATAGGGTTTGGGCTCCAGGAACCTATGTTTGCTTGGCTTCCTTGATACCAGCAGGAGATAGGGAGTTGGAAAAAGGGAAAGGAAGTTCTCTTTTAGCAGAGAAGCTGCTTCAACTCCAACTAGGACTTTGGCCTGACTCTGGGGAGGGAAGACTGTGTAGGCAGTTCATTGGTTGCTTCTGACATATGCAATTAAATAAAAACATCTTGTATGGTGGTATTTCTTGGTGGGGCAATGGGGACTTTTATTCTCCAAGTCATTTGCCTTCGAGCCATCTAGAAGTATAGGTCTCATACATGAAGGTTCTTAGCTTTTTTGAAATCTTAACTCTAGTTCTTTTTCTTTCTTAATAGATGTAGTTTAACATTAACCTGGCCTGGATTGGATATGACAAAAGGCCCTGCCCTATAGAAGTTTTCAAGTCACAAGATCAAAAAGATGTAAATATTCATAGCTGAATACCCATGTTTTTTAGTTTGGAAAGTGGGAAAGAATAGAAGCATGGAAATAAGTGATCACCTTATCCCTTTCCTAGGATTGGGCATGGAGAAAGTGAAGGTAGTTGGAAGAGGAGAAATGTAGGTCCTTAACCCCCCAGCAAAGTCAGTAGACCTGAACTTATCGAAAATGGGTGGCTTATTGCCAGGGCTGCTTCAGGAGCCAGGAAGATAAGGAAATCAGGAAGTTCATCACTACAGGATTCTTCTAGGTTCTAGAATTCTCAGGTACTGACTCTGGACCTCACTGCTCCATTTGCTCCAGATGATCAAAAGTAGAAACAAAAGGAAGACCTAAAATAGTTCTGTCTCGATTAAACAGCTAAGTCATGCTGGACCAGGTATTAAGAGAAATCAGAGCAGTTGGGGAGCATTGGATGATAGAAAAGAGATTAATGAATCTTGGTAATCAAATGGCAGGTGATGGAAAGGAATCCAGAAAGATGCCTTCCTGATTGGTGAAGAAAGGGAAAATACTGTCTTTGTTTTCAGAAATTTCAAGTTTGAATCTCTAGCTCTGTTCTTTACTATGTATGTGACCGTGGGTGAATAATTTCCTCTAAATAGGTTTCTGTAAAATTCCTCTCATTGCTAACATTCTGTTAGTAATAATGACCCCAAAAGGAGAAGTTGAGCCCCAAATGACTTCTGCCTAAGGGAAGATGTCCTACATTAAAATAGCAGGTAGGGATTGGAGCAGAATTACAGTAGAAGCCCAGATGGGGAAAGGCTGTTTTCCTGGAACAGAGAACAGCCCTTGGCAGGTGGCAACCTGTTGCCATTTACAGCACCGCTCCTGCCACCCCTTGGTCCCTACCTATGGCTGCATTTGATTGAATCTGGAATGGGGCCCAATCTTAGAAACAGAGTTCTTTGGGGCAGGAATTACTTATTCTGACTTCAGAATGACCAGAGGTGGTAAGCAATGCCTTCTCTCCCTCTGAAGAAAGCAACATGGATGAGGTAGAGAAAACAAATGTGACCCAGGGGAAATCTTTCTTTGTGTTTATTAAGCATCGACAGGGTGCGGCATCCACTTCCAGAGTCCAGGAAAAAGAAGGGGATAATTAAAGGCTCAGCAAGGAATTTCCAAATTCACATAGCCTTTATTCTTAGAATAGCATCTACCCACACCCCAAATCCAAACCTGCCCTCCCCCCTCACCTTGGGCTCAGTCATTTCTGAGGACTGAAGAAGCCACTAAAAATAATAAGCCTTTCTCATGGCTGGGGAAGTTGAGACCCTGTGTCTTTGGTAAAAGCCACATAGCAATAGCACACAGGGGCTGGAACAGAATTCTTGTGTTAATAGGATCAAATACTCCAAGCCAGATGTCCATTTTAAATTGTGCCTCATCTGGAGGGAAAGAGGAGCCGCCTTGTAGTTAGATCACCCTAATTTTTTTTTCTTTTTTATTTCTTTTAAGCTTTTTATTTGTATAAGATATGTATGGGTAGTTCCTCAGCATTGATCTTTACAAAGCTTTCTGTTAACAAATTTTACCTCCAGTCCCCTCCCCTAGATGGCAGGAAGTCCATTACATGTTAATAATGTTAAAATACTTGACAAGTTGTGCAAGAAAAAACCCACCTATCTACAAGAAAAAAAAAAAAGAACAGAGAAAGGAAACACAATGCAAGTAAACCTCAAAAGAGAGCATGAAAATGTTATGTTGTGGTCCATATTTCACATCCCTCTCTCTGGGTGTATATGGTCTTCTTCACTGAACAATTGGAACTGGTTTGAGACAATTCTTTGTGGCAGAGAGCCATGTCCATCAGAATTGATCACCATGTAATACTGTTGTTGCCGTGTATAATGATCTCCTGGTTCTGCTCATTTCATTCAGCATCAGTTCATGCAAGTCTCTCCAGGCCTCTCTGAAATCGTCCTGCTGTTCGTTTCTTACAGAGCAATAATATTCCATAACATTCATATACCATAATTTATTCAGCCACTCTCCAATTGATGGGCATCCCTTCAGTTTCCAGTTTCTAGCCATTACAAAAAGGGCTGCCACAAACATTCTTGCACATGTGGGTCCCTTTCCCTCCTCTAAGATCTCTTTAGGATATAGGCCCAGTAGAAACACTGCTGGGTCAAAGGCTATGCACAGTTTGATAACTTTTTGAGCATAGTTCCAAATTGCTCTCCAGAATGGTTGGATCCGTTCACAGCTCCACCAACAATGTATTAGTGTCCTAACTTTCCCACATCCCCTCCAGCATTCATCATGTAGATCACCCTAATTTCTTACCATGCCATTAAGCCTTCTTGCCCCTGGTTTCTTCTCGTAAAATTTAAGGTCAAGACTAGCCCTGATCTCCTTTACAACTAGCCTTTCTACTACCTGAGTTCTTGGGGAGGAGGACAGTTTTCTCCACTTACTCTTCCTGTAAATCAGGGTAACTTTTACTATTAAGGTTCTTTAATGTCTAATAAACTTTTTCTTTCTCCTGAACACTACCACTTCAGCTAGGTAGCTGAGACAAAAGTGTAGTCCATGATGAAGGGGATCTTTTAATAAAGTTTAATTCTCTCTGAAACTTTTAAGTTACCAATGGATAAGACTTTAATATTTCCTGTAATGCCTCCTTACCTAGGATCTCTTCAGTTTCTTTCTGCTTTAATTATTCCAGTTTGGGACCTGTGGTGGGCCAGTGACCCCAGGAATCTGGGTGAGGTAGCAAGGTGGTGGCCGAGCAATAGGGAGTTCTTAACATTCCAGCAGGAATTTTCGATCATAGATACTTCTAGTTCCTACAGGGAGTGGATCATGGAAGTTGGGAGCAGGATTCTATGGGATAGAAGTAGTAAGTGCCTTGCCTAAACCCCAATTCTTCCTAAACTAAGTGGCTGCCTCTGGGAATAACTGAGACAGTCTTTTAGGACCTCAATTTCTTTATCTGAGAGACTGGAACTGCCCTAGATAATGCTTCCATCTCTAGTTCTATGAAAATAACTAATGCCTTTCTGCCCATAACCGTCTCTCCTTTCTGGAGCAGAGCTCAGCTTCAAATTGTTTCTTGTAAAGGAACATGTTTCTGTGCTAGAAAAATGAGGAGGGTGTGTAGGGTTTTGAGCTGGAGATAGTATGTGTGTATACACGAGCATTACCCCTCCCTCAAACTCAGATTGAGAAAGGAGGAGTTTGGGCCACCTGGGCAAGGTTTAAAAACTACACACTTGTGTCTTACTGTTCAGTAATGCTAGACTTCTTAAACCTTTTCCACTCACTACCCCTTTTTGCCTGAGAAATTTTTATATAACCTCTAGTATATAAGATGGGTATACAAGTAAAACATTTATTAATATCCTAATTTTGTTAGAGCTTGTGAAGGACAATTTAAGCTTTGCAGTAGTAGTATTCAGTCTAACACAACTTCACAACATCAGTATATATCATGGAAAATAAGATTTGGGGGGGGAAATATTAAATGTGTACTTTTCTATACAATTCTCTCATTGGATAACTCCCTTTTCCAAAGGAGGGGGTAGAATGAAGGAGCGGCTTCATTTTCCTACCCTAGTACTGTGTGGAGTGGAGGGGTGAGAGTAGGGAGTGTGGAGCACAGAGGGTTTGAGAATAAGCTCCTTGAGTCTGGCTGTTAAGCAGTAGGAAGACTATCCCAAGAGGAGTTTAAAATCTAGGTCCTCAATCCCTAAAAGTCTCAGCCTGAGACCTTGGCTGAGCTGGTAGTGTATTAGAATGCCCTGTGCCTTTCTTTCCTTCTCCTCCCCCTCCTTGGATTTCCTCTGGGAGGAATTAGCCAGCAGCCCAATTTGGGATTTTGGGCTCTCTGATCCACTCGGCAGCTGTTACCATCCATCTTCAGCCCTGGAAGTCCCCACCTCAGTGTCTGCCTCCCTGAACATTTAGTGAAGGAGATTTCCTTGGCACCAGCAAGCCCATATTTGAGGGCTTCAGTTCTGGGTTACCTCTGAAGCCCCAAGGCCAAACTCACTGCCTCCCTCCGGTAGCAGAGATCTCAAGCTCCGGCTTGTTCGGCCAGCTGCAGTGCCCAACACTGTTGCGTCATCTTGGAGGCTGTGGGAAGCGCGCTGGGGTCGCCGACTTGGAAGCTACAACCAGGACCGCTGCTTTCTACTCCAGCGGTCTCAGAAGAGAGCGAGAGGAGTTGAGCCCTTCCATATGCTTCCAGGAGCGAGGCTCCGTCCAGAGCGAGGGCAGGTCACTAAGCTCCGGTTTTCCTCGCGAACCACACCAAAAAGAACGGATGGCATGTCCGCACTCAGCCTGGGGCCCACGTTAGTACCTACATATCCAGGCCTCCCCGCCAGCTGGATCGCTACCAAACTATATTCAGGTTCCTAGGCACCTGGGATCGGGACGGCCCGCCTCTGCTAAACTCAATCCCAGCGGCAGACCTCCCTAGGTGGTGGCGTACAGCGTGCCTCCAGGCATAGTGCTGTAGCAGTCGGGCAGCAGGTCCCGGCCTCCCAGAATCTCAGGTAATAGAGGTGGACAATGCAAGCCGAGCCAGTGGCTAGGATTCTGAGCCCGGGCTGGGTCCTTAACACGTGCTGCCCTCGGGCAACAACAGAGTCCTGACTCACTGGGGCGGGACCAGCATTCCAGGTTGGGGCCTAGGCCGGGTGCCACATTTACCCCTAATGGCTTTTATTTTGTACCTAGAAATTTATGCAATAAAATAGATGCAATAAAATTGTTTGGTAGGGTTTTAACTAAATACTAAATATGTCATTTTTAAGGAAGGTGGTATGGGTGGTTAAGAAATGGAAAAGGTTTTTAAAATGATCAATTCTCAATTCTCTTAATCGTATGTAGGGGAACAAATTATATGGATAACCTAATCCAAAAGGCTCCATGAGGAAAATAATCTAATTGTGGACAAGCAGACAAACCTATAGGCTTTGGAAGGTGGTAGCTGTACCCAAAGAAGGAACTGAGAGACATGGGAAAATAGATTCCACCGATGAAAAGTTGTTCTTGGGCTGGTTATAGAATATCTAAATACTCGGTGATGTATGATTTAAAGGCAACCACTCTCATTCTTACTAAAGTAACGTTCCATGGCTTCAAGGGAAACTGCCCAACCTAACTAAACTGACTGCCATCCATACCAAGACTAGAGGCTTCTCCTTTGATGATGGTGGTGGTGGTGAGATGCACACCTTCCTGACTTTCCTTAAAGCACTTTGGTTTCCTTATAAGGTTTATGTTAGTTTTTATTTTAAAAGCCCCAAAGAGCAAAGGATTTTGGCAAAGTTACAATTGCTGGGATTGAACTTAGTCCTCATTCCTCATCATTTGCCTTATCCTTTTTATTGTGGCTGAAGAACTGCAAGGATCAAAGGAAACAGACAATAATGCAATAGTAGCCTCGGTTCCAGATCATTTTTTCAAAAAGTTATCTCCAAGCCCCTTAACATCTAATAATTTTAGTTGACTAGAAGCATTAACAGGGACAACCAGGGTTTTTTTGTGGAATCATGCTTAGAACCATATTTTTCATGATGGAAGAGGCCTGGGACGAGGCCCAAGTGTTCAAGTGTTTTGTTGCCTTAATATAACATAGTCCAAAGGTCTTAATGAAGTGAAATAAGGTCACAATCACTAAGCACACCCACTTATTTTGTTTGGATGAGAACCGTGGAATGACTGGCCCCTCCTTTTTCCAACCTGGCCCTTATTGGGAATAGTTCCTGGCATGAAGCACTTCTGAAAAGTTTTTCATTGATTCACTTCGGAAGAAATGATAGCACTGCTGGCAGATGACTTTCTTTAACAGGGATCTTGGCTTTTAGGTGAATGAACAGATGAACAAATTCAAGGAGCTTCTCTGGGATATGAAATTTCTTAATCTTAAGTATATGTAGCACCTCCATTACTTTTTCCTTCTCCAAATTGCTTGGCTGAATGGTGGTAGCCCCTTTGTACTTATTTGATACTAGAAGGAAGAATGCTTTATGAAAAGGCAACTGATACACCATACACAGTAGATATTAAGTGTTTTGCAATAAGATGCATCAGACAGTAGGTATTAAAAATGTCTTGCTTACAAACTCAATTTTTTTGTGATGAAATTTCATTGTTTTGCTTTAAATAAGTGGGCTTGAAAAATCTTTTAATATAAAATAATGGCTTCCTTAGGATGAATAATTCTTATTGTAATGGGATAGATTTTTTAAAATTTCTAAAGTATTTCCAAAAAAAAACTACAGGCATGTTTTCATTCAAATCTTCATTTCACTCCATGTCCCATCCCCCCCAATCTTAACTAAAAGGAAATACTAATTAAAATATTTTATTGTATAATCTGTGAGGGTTTCCATTAATTCCATAACCAAATATACTCATCCCAGATGTGTGATTAAGAAGAGACAATTGACAATATTAAGAACAAAAGATCAGTTTATTTTATACACTGTTAAGATTAGTAGAACAGGAGGAGTGGGGGTGATGGGATGACAGTAGTGGAGGTGGCAGAGTGTTTAAATTGGGGACTAGATTCAATAGAAAAAGAGGTAGTCTTGATAAAAGAAATTGAGCACTTTTAACTTTAAAGATCCTTTTTCTCAAAACTTTCCAGTAATTACAACCTAAGGAGGAGGGAAATTAGGTGGTCCAACAAACAGCTTTTTGTAATGTTATTTATGCTATATCAATTTATTAGCAAATATAATTCACTTGTTACTCCTCATTGGCTTTCTAATCTGAAGCTGTATAATTTTCTCCGTTAATTCTAGTGAGCTGCTTTTTTAAAGTGGCAAGTAGGAACAAGGGAAATAGGTAATAGAAAAAATACTACATCATGAATTTCAAAGAGCCTGTCACCTAAATTTGAGAATGACTTCTCTGACCAAAAAATTGCTGAAGAGGTAGCAACTCTTGCCAAAATCTGATAAAATAAAAGGTATTGTTTTTTTTTTTAAGTATAGTAAAAAGTTCTGCTTGATAGCTAGAATATCATAGTGTTCTAGTACACAAACTAAAGAGGCATGTTTAACATTAAAAATATGCTTTTAACTTTATATGTCATAAAATATGGTTGTGTTCAGACTGGAAGCATTTTAGAGCTAAGGGAGGGAAAAACCACATTATTAGATCAACCAAAATTTCAGGATTCACAGCATATAAGAGAAATATTTAAAGCATCATCTTTTAAAACTTTGTTTTCTCCAGATTTATCTTATTCTCTGCTGTTCCTTTCTCCTTCCCTTCCCCTCCAAATCCTGTTGATCTAAGTATGACTTTTCTCTTTGTTCCAAATTATTTTCGGGTAATCTCTTATTATAAACTCTATAGCAGCAGAAAAACTGCTTGCATCTAAACCTGAATATTCAACTGAACTATTTAGTACTTTAATGCTTTCCCATACTGTTGCATCAGATTCTTGGCATTTTCTTGCTTTGCTAGGTATAAACAATTTCAATTGAGGATGGGGGTACTAATATACTCATAGTCCACTCCATTAAACAAGTCAAGGCACAAGTAAATTACTCGATGTTCACAATTCTGTTTTAGCCTGAAACTGGTCAACATCATCTGACTCAAACTCCTGCTTTTTTTCTGGACATACCTACCAAAATGGTGACTGTATCAATGACTAATAAAGCTCCATTGCCAGGGTTTTTGCTTTCACTTGATGTAAAGGTCATGGTATTTATGGCTTACAAACTGATCAGGGTTACTAAGTAGAGTGACCAAGTTGAAAAACTAGTTTAAAAAAAGACTTCTGTCTTTTCAGATTCCTAGGTACAGCACTTGAGTGATTTTTAAGGGATTTCCCCAATTAGATCCAGGTGATAATGAAATTGCTCAGGCAGCAGGGAATATGTAATATGCTAACAATGAAAAGATCACAACCAACTTCCAAATACTGTTCATCTTTTTATTGAATATTCAGGTAAATATTTCACATTAATACAGGCTACATAAAGTAGAGCCACTATACGACATGAAATTTACTCAACTTTTTTCTCCTTTTAAGTATGTAAACAATTATACATGTATTTACCACCCTAAAAGGTTGAAATCATGTAATCATCTAGTTCTCTTCTGCAGACAAGTAGCATTCAGTACTGTTTAGCCAAAAGCACTAGATTCATCTGATTTTAAGTTCAAAATGGCTAAACTAACTGGAGAACAGAATCAGTTGGATAAGAAATCGATTTGTTCTTACACAATGGGCAATCAAGTTTCCATTGTTAAAGCCCACACAGAAAATTGCTTAGTTAGGCACATTTTAAAAAATCCCCAGGGTTTTTCCAAGGTCATGGGTTTCCCAAACAAGGCTAAAGAGAAAAGACCTTCTAACTTAGTTGACATATTTGAGATGCATGTTTCCAATATGAGGTGCCCACGTGCCAGGCCAAATCTGAAAAGGGCGAAAAATCATAACTTCCAATTAGAAATGTTATACATGTATAAAACAAAATATAAATTTAATTGCAATCATTTTCACCAAGTACAGTAATGGTGGATTGATAGTAAAGTAGCATGATGATAGAAATGATTTTTGGTGCTGTATGTCTTACAATCAAAAATGAATATGAAAAAAAATGTGAAAAGTAAGAGAAAGAAATTTCTTTTACCTGCTGAGCATCAGTACATTCTGTTGAGTTTTGGACAACTTTTATCATAGGGTTCCAAGCAGGATCTGGGTTATGAAGTCCATTAAAGAGAGGACCACCTGGACCATCAGCAAGCTGAGGATGTGAAGGTATTATGGTACCTCCATACATGGAAATTGGCAGACCCTACACAACAAAAAGCAAAATATCTATAATCAGGAAATAATTTACCAATTATCAGATCATGCCCAGAAATCTTTTTCATATATACAAAAAATACAATAGTTCCAAAGACTATATGTGGTATAGCATTCTTGGGAAGAGAAAAAAAAGAAAAAGATAAGTCCTATTGAGAGTCAAAATTTGAATAATCTATCTTCAAAGGATTATTATTTTAAATTTCACACTTTCTCATTTATTCTTTATTTTGTTAAACCTTTTTATTTTCAAAACATATGCATAATTTTAAAATAATCTTTCACTCTTGCAAAACCTTGTTTTCCAAAATATTTTTTTCCCTCTCTTCCTCCCCTTGACAGCAATAATCCAATATATGTTAAACATGAACAATTCTTCTATACATATTTCCACAATTATCATGCTGTAACAAGAAAAATCAGATCAAAAAGGGAAAAAAATGATAAAGAAAAAATACAAGCAAACAACAAAAAAAGTGAAAATACTGTGTTGTGATTCACATTTAGTCCCCAAAGTCCTCTCTCTGAGGATTATTACAGAGAAAATTACTTTATAAATTTGAAAAGTTATTTAAATTTTGGTTCAAAAGATCACAGAATTAGAATTAGAAAGGACCTGCAGTATTATCTAGACCAACTGCCAATATCATCTAGATCAAATTCATTTTCAGATAAAGGAAAATTATGTCAAGAGAGGCTAAGTTGATTTAGCTAAGGCACACAGGGAATAAGTAGCAAAGTCAGAATCTGAATCCAGGCACTCTGGTATCAACATCTAAGTCCTTTATCATTGTAATTCTTGAGAGAACATTCCTTTCCACAGAATATGTTTCTTCTAGTAACCCCCAGTCAGCTAACATTTATTTAAGTCCCTGAAAGGCATAGCATACGTACTCAATGAAGCAAAATTACCAGCCAAGATTTGAATTTATGTAGTCTCGGAGAAAAGGATATTTAATCACAAAAACAAATAAAGATTACCCTTAAATTTGTCAGGATTTTCAAAAAGATCTATATGGACAATTCCATATTCAGGAAATTTTATATCCTTACTTTAGAAAAATCCACAAAACTGCTTGCCATAGGCTGATGGAAAATGTTAGAAGGAGCCACCATTCCCGAATCATCTCTTTCCATTGGCTGGTGTTGGGAGAAGGTGCTTGCATCTGAGAGCTGCTGATGCAATGGATGACTCCCCATCACAGGCTGTGACCAACCAGAAAGGCCTTCTGGAAAGAATTAGAAATGGCTATGTGTTATTTAATTTGATCAGAGACTTTTGTTTGAAAAAAAGAACTCCTGTTCTGTATCAGAAGCTTGACTAGTCCGCAAAGTAAGAAAATTGAGGAAATTTTTCTGAATAATCTTTCTAGTAATTGCTATGAGATCGCTTCAAAAGATGTCTTCAGTGACATAAATTGGTCTTCTTAGGGGCTCCAAGGGTTGATTCTATTTGAGTTAGATTTAAGGGAAAAGTAAATATACTTTTAATCACTTCTAGTTGCTGTGCCCTATGCTTTCAATACTCATCAACACAATACAACAACTCATCAACATTACAGCTGTACCTTAAGTAATAAGATACAGCTGTAATGTTGATAGCTCTAAACTATCACTTAGAGCCTAGCTTTTTAAAACCGTAGTTCACAACCTCATAAAGGTTCTCATGACTCAATGTAGAAGGTTGCTAAATTATAATTTATTATCAGTAAATATTTGATTTGATAACTTATTTTATATACTTATACAACCGGGAGTTCATGTAAAAATTTGTTAGGCAAAGAGGAGGTGCCAGGGGATAGTATTTAAGAAACCCTGACTTAGAGAAGCTCTATCATCACGAGAATTTCCTGCTGGCTTTAAAAGTCCTACTTGAGCTATTCCCTCTATAGAACATAGGACAATCTTACCTGACACACTATTGACTCCAAAGGACCAGATACCACTATGTCCAACAGGTGCAGTGAAATTAGTTCCTAGAGGCGTTGGTGTAACAGAGCCTCCTTGTCGAATTCGAGCAAGTCTCTCTGTTCCAATTGGGGGAGGTACCTTTCTGTCCTGACTGGGGTTGCCTCCTTTTGGCTGGCCCAATGTTGGTGGTGCAGAAGTAGCTGAAAGGGGTGAAGATGATCCCGAGGAAACAGATGGAATAGGAGAGTCACCTGGTGGCAAAATATTTCTCTACTGTTTTATTACATATAAAAAGTAGTTATGGTAAATATCTGACAAACTTCCATAGAAAACTGTTCCATCAATCGACTCTGATGTCTTATTGCATGGAGATGTGAACTTAGGTTTTGGAATGCTAAAGGTTCTATATGCTAAAGGAATTCAAGCTATAAATCTTATTAAGTATAGTATCCAGTAATGGATTGTATTTTAAGACAATTTCATATGTTAAATAAAGAAAAGTTACACTGCCAAAAAGATTATCAACATTCCTCACACAACTTCCTGGTTTTTTTTTTTGTTGTTGTTTTTGCTGAGGGAGTTGGGGTTAAGTAACTTGCCCCCAAATCACACAACTAAGGAAGTGTGTTTGAAGCCCAATTTCAACTCAGGTCCTCCTGACTTCAGGGCTGGTGTTCTATCTAATGTGTCACCTAGGTGTCCCTCCAACCACAACTTATAAAGGTGTAGAAAAGATCTGTGTTAGTGGAGAGTAAACACAATGATGAAATTGGTTTTTTTTTTTTTAAAAGAAGGTAAAAAATTAATTTCTAAAAGCAAGATTCTGCAGTTTTTAGACTGTATAATTCTGGATAGAATTCAATGAATACTAAAAATTGTGGCTTAAAGTTTTTCTAGGCTAATCAGATGAAGGCAGGAAAAGAAAGGTACTAAATATTTAGTTACTTTCAGAGCTAAAGACTCATCCTTGCCCTAGATTACAAGTACTGAAAATGATTACATTTTAAAAATAGGGCTAAGTATTAGAAAATATTGCAAATTTCAATTAAGTTTTTGGTTACTTAACTGTAAACAAGATGGGTTATTTTTTTCTTGTGTTTAAGTCATTTTATCAAAAATGGCAATTAAATCATTGACTATCTTATGATTCAATAAATTTGTGAGGTTTTAACCATAATAGTCTTTTAGCAATGAGTAAGAAAAAGAATCAAATTTATGTGACTTTCTTAAATGTAAAAAAAAGATCAGGACAGTGTCACAATTTTTAGTTTCTGGTCAAATTTAACAAATTATTCAATACAATGCAAAGGGTCCCCTTTGTAAAAGTACCTCTGATTCCTGTTCTACTCAGTACAAAATCAATAAAAATATTTCAAGATATGAGGATTAATATGAGCACTTTCTTCCTTTTTTTTATTTTTTTTTTATTTTAAAGACTAGGTCTCTCCCTCTCTCACCCAGACTGTAAGTATAAAGGCTGTGAGGAGGCCTGCTCCATTTCTGACTTGGCTCAGTTTGTACCTCAAGCAACTTGGTAGCTTCACCCCACCCCCAATTCTAGAAGGCTCACCATATTTAGTGTCAAACTTAATAATGATAGAACTCCTTTGACAAAGTGATCCACCAGTTTCAGCCTCACTGATTAGCAAGGATTCTAGGTCTATGCTTACTGTGACTAGTTGATTTGACCATTTTCCATGCTGCTTACAGTATTAATCAAGTGTTGTAATATAACTTTGGATGCCGGTGAGCCTCATGGTTTTCTTAATTCTAAAGAAAATTCTCTGAAATTGTCAATAATTTAAGAAAGTTTCATAATCATTTCCCCAAAATTCCTACATGAATTTGAAGCACTTGTCCAAGGATGGGGTGAAAAATGTTGTCTGTTGAAACTTGGAGTCCCAACAGGTGCTGGACCTTGTAGAAAAACCCGTGTTCCTTGTATGTTGGAAAAACTCGTCAGAGGAGCTGAAGAAGAAGATGGGGAACTGCCAGATGGATCAATGGATGGTAAACCTAAAAAAAAAGCATGGTCAAGATGTATATTTAGTTGAGATTTTCAAACTCGAAGCCTTACTTTTCTTTTAGGAAAGGAGATGAAGAATTCCTGCTGTCATGTTTAACCTATATTGGATTGCTTGCTGTCTTGTGGCAAGGGAAGGGGAGGGGACTTGAGGAAGAGAGAGAGAAAAATTTCGAACACCAAGTTTTGCAGAGTTGAATGTTGAAAGCCATCTTTGCATGTATTTGGAAAAATAAAATACTATTTAATAAAATAGTTCCTGCTGTTAATCTTTTTGAGTTTTTTTTAAAATTTTGTTTAGTGTATTTAACTTAATTTAATTATTTTATTTTGCTGAGGCAATTGGGGTTAAGTGACTTGGCCAGGGGTCACACAGCTAGGAAGTGTCAAGTGCCTGAGGTCAGATTTGAACTCAGGCCCTCCTGACTTCAGGGCTGGTGCTCTATCCACTGCACCACCTAGCTGCCCCTAATTTTATTTTTTAAAAAAAGCTTTTTATTTTCAAAACATATGCAAGGATAGTTTTTCAACAATGATCCTTACAAAACCTTGTGTTCCAAATTTCCCCCCTTTTCCTTACCTCCTCCCCTCCATGGCAAGTAATCCAATATATGTTAAACATGTTCTTGCTATTAATCTAAAGATTTATGAACAAAATAGTAATATGGAAGGGAAGAGCTTCCTTGAAATGGCTAAAAATCCTTTAATTCAATACTTATTAAAAACCCATTCTATACTGTTCTCCGTGTTTCCAAAAGGTCAGTGATTAGCTAAAGCTGTGCATAAGAAAGGAGGAAAATACCTCCAAAGGTATTTAAGACCAAAATACTGGCTATGATATGTTAGTAGCCCATGATGAAGCCTATTTAAGTATACATCAGAAAATAATGATTGTTTAAGAATGAGCTAATCATCTAGTTTAATTTCACAACTTTCAATGAAAGAAAAAGTGTGGTAGAAATCATAGGAGGCAGAAAAGTACAAAAGAATGATCACTAGCTTTGGCATTAAGACCTAAGTTCAAATATCTGTATTACTTTTGTGACCATGGGCAAGTCACTTCATTTCCCTGGGCTTTAGATTCCTCATCTACAAAAACAAGAGAGCAGGAGCACTAGCCTCTCTTTCCTATCTCGAGATCTAACATGTTATGAGCCTAAGTTCAGTGCACAGAAGAACCGTTGATGACAGCATCCATGTCAATATTTGATGAAACTTCTAACCTCTATGTTTTCAAGAAAATTTTAAGAGTATAGTTCTTTACTTCAGAAATATGTCCTGTGAGAAATGAGTACTTAAGACTACTGGTGTTCCTGAAAAGTTTGATGAGGAAAGATGCCATCAAACCAAGTAGATTACTTGTGACAGTACAATTAGCAAGTTGTAAACTGAGTCAAAATCTTTTTTCCAAAAGCATTGTAGAGTGAATTTCAGTTCTTATATTTCATTACATATTGTGAAAGACCTACTGAGGAACAGATGAAAAGGCTTGAAAAAGAAAATAGCTATGTTCAGAAAAGGTAGCTTGTGAAAAACCTGTAAATTACCAAAAATTAACCCAAATGGGCCTCCTTAGTTTTCTTTTCTTTTGGAGGCAACTGGGGACAGGTGACTTGCCCAGGATCACATAGTAAATGTTTGAGGTCCGATTTGAGCTCAGGTCCTCCTGACTTGGGTCAATTCTCTATCTATTGCACCATCTAGCTGCCTCCTCTTAGTTTTCTAATTAAACATTCTCTTTTCTCATCACTCTGGAGGATAGATTACAATTTTAAATGTATACTCATATCTTTACAGCATTTTAAAAGTGAGAACACTGACATGGTACAGATGTAATTTACCCTATGATGTTAGTGTCAGAAGCCAAGGTTCAAATTCATGTTTCAAGTCCAGTGGCATTTATATTACATCACACTGATGTGATAATAATAACTTCAGCACTAGGAATAGAACCTTTAATTTACTCTGTTTCCTGCTCTAATGGCCTTTTAAGAATAATCCAAAATCTCTTGCCAGTTCCCAGAAATCTAACCAGCTTTATCTTTCTCATTAAAGAGCCACAAAACTAGAACCATGTTTTGGGGCTTTTGAAGGTATTGTGTATATTTTGGATTTTACTATGCTGTAAGAAAGCATAAAGTACTTCCAAATTTTAAAGTATAGTATATTTAATGCCACACAACAGATTCACTTGAGGAAGCTGAACATCAAACAATAAAGATTAAAAATTTAAATAGTAAAAAGATAGAGATTACAGTATAAATACCACTATCAAATCCTTCAACTTGTTTTTCCCCCCAACAATTTCATTTCCAAATTACATTCACCAACTACAATTTTCCCCCCTGCAAAATATATGTAAAAAGTGCTATTCTTATTTCTACAATATATATTTTACTTTTGCTCAGAATCTGATAAACACACTGTTCCCAAAATAAGTTCAAAACTGACACTGAATTATTGTAATTCACCCAATTCTTTCATGGAGTGAATTCAACAGTTGATTTCTAAGCTCACAGAAACAACAGTCAACCACATCAAGCCTTTTAAAAATAAATGTATAAATTTATAAGAGCAACTAGGTACTGCAATGAATAGAGAAAAGGACTTGGAGTCAGGAAGACTTTGAATTAAAGGTGGTCTCAGAGACACTTACTAGCTGTGTGACCCTGGGCAAGTCACATAACTTTGCCTCAGTTACTGATCTGTAAAAGGCAAACCACTCCAGTATTTTTGCCAAGAAAATCCCGAAAAAGGGATTATGAGAACAGAATAACAATAAAGATAAATAACAAATCTCAAATAGGAGGGTCTTTTATACTAATAAGAGAAGTATGAATTTAAAAACAATGCTTTCTAACAGGTCTAGGAAGTAACAAAGTATGCTATGAATCTGCTCTAAAGTTATAAATAACTTACATTGTCCCACCCAATTTTCAGGGACTATGGAAAATGTTTGCAAGTTATGAATTTGTCATTTTATAGAAAACAGAGGGAAATATCTGGCAACAGGGCACAACTTTACTGTTAAAGTCAGGAAAAACATAAGGGGGCAGCATCATCTAAAGGAATAAAAGCTGACTGACCAAGGCTGAGTAGAGATTATTTAGCTGGTAGTAACTTACCAACTGGACTAGTAGAAACTCGTTGGGAAGGTGGTCTGAATCCCGGTGCTTTGGAGTTATCAGGATGCACATTTTCTAAGTGCCCAAGAACGGAGTTACTCAAAAAAGTTGACTGAACAGTGAAAGACGGATCTGTGGCAGCTCGTGAAGACAATGGGCAATCTCCCCAACCCTGGTTAGCTGGCACCTGGTTACTATCAAAAAGACTACTAAAATGATTGAAGAGTGTGGCTGGACCAAACGTAGGTGGTAAAGATTTATTTGCTGGGTTAATATGCATCTGAGAACCGTTCATAATGCTCATGGCTGAGGATAGCTGCACTGCAGCTGGTGGACCTTGAGGTGGTGTTAAAGGAACTGGATTTGTAACAAAAATAGATTGTGGATCCTGATGTACAGTTGCATTGGGTACCACTGAATAAAAAGAACCTCTAGGCTGCATTCGGTGAGAAACTCGAGGTGCTGGTACAGCTAACTGAGGTAAATTATTGGTGTCCTGATTATCAGCAGCAACTGAGCGAGGAGATGCTAAGCTTAATGGAGCAGGCTCCGAGTTAGATGCAAAAGGCAATGGCATAGGACTTAAATCTGATATGTTTGCTGGTAGTACCTCCTCTTGTGTGTTACTGAGAGGAGCAGGACTACTAGAAGAGCGGGTTTCTAGGGCTCCTGGGTTGTTGCTGGCAGAGATACTACAATTGTTTGCAACTGAAGATGGGGTACACAGATTTCCCACAGGCTGGTCTTGCGTGGACACCTTCTCTTTGGGAGTTGACAGAGCAGAGAAAGAGTCTGTTTTATGTGCAGAAAGTTGTGTTTGTGGAGCACTAGAGGGAAGAAAAGCTGTGGGAACTTGTCCACTGCTGATAGGTGCAGAGGAAACAGAAGGCAGAGAACTACAGGTGCTTGTCACAGTAGAGATCACTGTTGCCATTGTACTTGTCTTAGGAACACAGGCAAACAACTGCTTTCTGACTGATGAAGGAGTCCGGCTATTAGTAACACACAGGGGTTGGTTGGTAGCAACTACAGAAGACACAGTGATAGGACAACTGGTAGCAGATAGTCCAGTAGACTCTGACTGTAAAATATTTCCATTTTGGTTAGGTAGGCGACCTGCACTGTTATGCTTTGGAGAACTATTGGTGCTTCCAGGATTAACTGGTCTCACTGGGAATGGTCCCCAAGTATTAGGAGAGGGTGAAAAGGTTCCTCCAAACTGGGCCATAGGTAAGCGAGGATGCCGGATCTGTTGCATAGTTTGGGCAGCCAACAAGGCAAAATGAGGATGGGAATAAGCTAAAGGAAGAGAAACTGGGAAAGAAGAACGTACGTTTGCTGGAACGTTCTTATTCAGTTTATTGGTGGGTTGGAAAGTAGATAGTGTTGTTGCCTGTGAAGTTACAAGAGTTGGAGCACCCAATGGAAAAGCATTTTTGTTTGAAGCAGCTGTAGTACCTACTCCAGAAGAAAAATTTGCATGAATTGATTTGGTACTGGCAGGGGTTCTGATATGATTTTTAGGAATTAAATCTTCTAGTTCCTTAGCAGGATCTTGAATAAGAGCATTAATAAGCTGAACTGCATACCTTGTTGACTCTGTGCCACCTCTGAAAGTTTAAAATTAAAATAAACAGAAAATATATTATTCATTAAAGGAAGTTTTTTAACTGTCTTAGTAAAACAAAAAAAGCTTCTCACCTTATACAAAGCCTTCACATCCCCCAATAAGTAGAATCGTTTCCATAATTACCTTATTGTGATCATTCTTTCACCATTCTTATCTTTCTGTTTATCCACATCAATATGTGCACCAGTGACATCTTGTATTGCAGTGATATTGCATCCACCTCTTCCCATTATCCTGGACACAACTGAAGCTGGGACAGATAATTTCTTTGACCTGTGCCACCGAGATTATAAATCAATTAGAAACCATCTTTTTTTTTTTTTCTTTTTTTTGTATATCCTGTTTTCATTTTAAAAACACTAATGATAGGTCATTTTAAGTAACTTGTATCTAGACATAGAGGCCTCATTTATCAAAATAATGAAGAGGAATTCTTTTGTCACAAACCTAAAAAAAAAAAAAAAAAAAAAAAAAAAGGTTATGCACACAAAAAGTCACAAACCTAAAAAAATCCAAAGATTGATTCCAATAATTCCAAAGGAGTCAGTCACAGAATTTTTAAGAGCTAGCAAGGTCCATCAAGGCCATTCAGTCACAATAAACACCCAAATTATTCCTACCCTTTATTTCCTGAAGCAAGTAATATTCCACTTTCGGAGAACTTTGTTTTATCCTTTGTGTTTGTTTAATTACACAGGTGAAGTCCAACAAGATTTTCTCCAATGTAAGGAGCTCCAGGTAAAGAATTTCCTTTAACAATTCAGATTCAGGGGGCAGCTAGATGGCGCAGTGGATAGAGCACCAGCCCTGAAGACAGTAGGACCTGAGTTCAAATCTGACCTCAGACACTTAACACTTCCTAGCTGTGTGACCCCTGGCCAAGTCACTTAACCCCAATTACCTCAGAAAAAAAAAATATATATATATATAATAATTCAGATTCAGATCAATACCTTTCAGCAAATTGTTAGGTCTTTAAAGTTACCTAGGGACACTAAGAGAATAAGTTACAGAAGATCTTTTTGACACCAAGGTCAGGAGCCAGCAGTCAACAGCCAACAGTAGCTTTCTTAGGAAATGTTACTACAAAGGAAAACTAAATTTAACTCCCCTAGTTCTGCTCCCCTAGTTCTACTAGGCCAAGCAGAAGTGACAAGATGCTGATTAAATACTTGGAGATATTTCCTCAAAAACTTCTGTTCTCCAGGCTAAATATCCAATACCCTGAACTTCTAAAAGTATGATCAACATTCTGCGAATGGTTTTAGCTTATCAATGTGTCTCAACCTAAGCTAAGTACTATACCCTAACTATGCTCTGATTAAGGGCAGGATGAAGCAGGCCTATAACTTCCCTCATTTTGTATATCATATTTCTCAATGCAGCCCAGGGTACATTAGCTTTTTTGATTGCCCCATAATGCTATTAACTCATATTAGTCTACTTGTCCCATAAAACTTGCAGGTCTTTTTTGAGACAAACATTTCTATAGAGAAGCTTCCCTAATCTTGTGCTAGATATTAAAATAATTATTCCTCTAATAATAGCCACTAGAATTATGCCACAAATCAATGTCATTAGTGTTACTTTTCTTTGAATCCCATTCTCCTAGTCAATAGAGTTAATTCTGTTCTACCTTTACATTTTTTGATGATTGAGGCTTTCCTTGCTAGCTTTGTTAGCTTTGTTTCATTTTGGGTTTAAAAACACTTCTGACACTACTCTTCTAGGACAATGCCCTTCTTCATATTGGTCTCTTTTTGCCGTTTCAGAATTTCATTCTTGAGATTTATCTATTCTGAGTTATTCAATAATTGCCTCTCTGAAATTTGCTCTTCTAAAATCAAAGGTGTATAACCCATTAATGCAGATTTTTTTTCTTCTCAGTTACAGATACTTGGATATAACTTACTTTCTCATTAAAGCTCATGTCATCCCCAAATCCAGCATCCTTATGGCTGGTTTTCCTATATTTTTAAAAATTAAAATTTTATTTACATCAAAACACACTTCCCAATTTACATCCCATAGAGTCATCTTTTATTAAAACAAGAGAAACAAAACAACTAATTTATCAAAAAAAAAAAAAAAAAAAAAAAAAAAAAAAACTGACATTTATACTCATAGTCTTCCAGCCGTGCAAAGGAGCTAAGGAGAAGAATAAGATGCTTTCTCATATTTCTTTTTTGTAGTTATGTTGACTTGTAGTCAGTGCCCTGACTGAAATCTTGCCTAAGATGCCTGTTAATTCCATGATACAGGCAATTCACTTAACCTTCTTTAGACTATAAATCTATATGATAGTATGAAGTAAATATCCAGCAGTAGCCCACTTTTCCTTTTCCTTCTGCATTACATTCTTACATACTCCAATTTCATGACATAAGTCAAAGATACTTTCTCTGCCTCTTCAGATGCTTTTTTTTCATGGTTTTTACATCAACTTTTTCTAGTAATACTTAATTTTCCCTGAAAACTCAAAGAGTAGGCATCCCTTCCTAATTCAAAAAAAAAAACAACAACAAAAAAACCAGATTTCTGACAACATCCCTTGGTTTTATATTACCCAGATTTCCCATTATATACATTTCACTCCTGTCATCTCTTATGACGATTAAAAAAAAATCAGCAAAACTGATCAATGTACCAAAAAGTTCTGATGTCACATGCAATGTTGCACACCCATAGATTCTGACCTCTACAATGGAGCAGGGTGAGGTATCTTTTCATATCTCTCCTTTGGAGTCAAAAAGCTTGTTTTTGAGGCATTTAGGTGGCATAGTGGATAAAGTGCTCGACTTGGAGTTAGGCATCTAACAGTTACTAGCTGTGTGACCGTGGCAAATCACTTAACCTCTCACAACCTTAGTTCTCTTTATCTGTAAAATGGGGATAATAATAGCACCTACCTCATAGAGTGATTATGAGGAATAAATGAGATCACATATGCAAAACACTTTGCAAGCCTAAGGGGCTATATAAATGCTAGCCATTATTAATATTTTTTTGTAACATGCAGTTTTGCATTTTTTTTTTTTTTTTTTTTTGCAACGTGCAATTTTGGGGTTTTTTTTTAGTGTGATTGTTGCTTTTTTCATTTACATTGTTTCTGCCACTATGTTATTTTCTTGGCTCTGTTTACTTCACTTTACATCAATTCATGGTAGATTCATCATGTTCATTGTTTCATCCAGCAAAATAATAAGTCCATTTACATTAATATATCACAATTTGTTTAACTCTAATTGCTAACAAATGATTTGATTAAAAGCCTTTATTTTTTTATCAATGAACTTTTTTTTGGGACAAGGGGTATGGATATGTCAGTTACTTTCTTTGCCTAATTCCAAACTGCTTTCAAGGATGACTACATGAATTGATAGTTCCAGCAATAGATCATTAGTGATGACTTTCTCTATACCCTTCCAACAAGTTTTATTCCTGTTCTCTCATCATCTGTGCCAATTTGCTGGCAAAACAAAACTAAAGGTTATTCTGATTTTCATTACTCATTATCAGTAAACTTTCCTATTCTAGTCCACAAAATTAAAATTTCTACTGTTATCAAAATTATGGGAGCTGTAAGTGCACCGACTCCCAGGGTCATTTTACCTCCTTCAATCAACCTCACCTACACAAACTATGAGATCTTACCATTACCTACAATTGTTCCACCTGCCTAATTAAAAACTCGAATACATTCCCCTATCTGACTAAAACCTCTTATCTTTCTACTTTTCCCTATGCTTTATCTTATACCTACTTCCCTCAACACTTTTTCAGATTGTTTATGCCTATTCTAATTTCACTGTCCTTCCATACCAACTTCAACTTAAAAGCCATTTCAACTGTACACTATTCTTTGTGTCCTTGAATTCCTTTCCCCATACTTCTGCCCTGTCCAACTGCTGCTCTTTACTTCCTAAACCTCAGCCCTAGATAATTCCCATAATTCACTTCCCCCACTCTTCTCACTAGATGATGAATAAAGCTGAAGAAAGTCCCACAACTGTGCTAACTTGGTACAGTATAAATTCATGTTATCCAACTTATAGTGTAGACTCTCATACTGTAGCTAAACAGGTCTTTTATTCCTCCCTGTTCACATTTCTCAAAGAAGGTATTTAAAATCTTCATACTCCCTCTATCCCTTTTCTCTTCACCCTAGGACTTTGACTTTTATTTCAGACTGAAGTCTGAAGCTACCTAATTTGGCCATTATCTTCTATTTTCTATCTCAAAAACCCTTAATATTATCCTTTTCCCTAGTCTCTGACAAATTAACTCCTTTACATGTGCCCTTGAACCTGATTTAACTTCTAATTTTTTTCAGCAGAATACATTCTCCATCAACTCACTCGCTTTTGAATCTTCAACTTCCTTGCTATTTTCTTCAAACATGCATAAGTTGTCCCCAGTCTTAAAAATTTTCCTCACAAGGCTTTATAATTTTCTTAAGCTACTGTTCTATACATCTCTTCTCTCAGCCAAACCACCTGAAAAAGCTCCTAGCAGCACTTCTATGTTTTCTCCTCTCACTTCTTAACTCTTTGCAATTTGGCTTCAAATTTAATCATTCACCTGAAATGATTCTCTTAAAAAAGACAGCAATGCTCTCAACTGCCAAATCTGATGTTTTTTTCTTAACATTAATTTTTCTCAACCTATCTGCTGCACGATCCTGTTGATTACCCCTTTTCCCCCTCAATATGTTCTTTCTTCTTTAGATTTTTCACAGCACCACTCTCTCCTGATTAGCTTTCTTCCTACCTGTCACTATTCCTTCTTACAGCATTGCCCTATTGGATCAATATGTACAATATGGTCCTGGAGTATGGGTGTTTCCCAAGTTATGTTCTGGATATTCTTCTCTTCTCTTTAATTTCTTACTTCATAACTTCAACTCTCGTAGAGTTAACTATCATTTCTAAGATGACGATTTTGGGATCCATCCAGTCAGTCGCATCTTTACAAATTTTAGTCTTGGATATAAATTCTTATTGGAAATTCCAAACTAGATGTCCCAGAGACATTTTAAGTTCAGTGTCTAAAAAAAGAATTCATTATATGTATTTTCCTCAAACTCTCCCCTCTTCTAAATGTCATTATTTTTGTTTAAGGTATCACCATTCTGATCTCCTCACTTTTTTTCCTTTTAGTTGTTAAGTTTTGCAGTTTCTTAAGATCTACTATACTCCTTCCCTCCCCCCGAAACCCCTAGAGCTACCACCTTAGTTCAGTCCCTCATCACCTCTTGCCTGGGCCACCCTAACAATCTAACTGGATCTCCCTGCCTCATTTCTCATCATGCCTGTCAATTCTATATATTGCTGTCAAAATGCTATGTCAATGTGACTACTATGCAAGCAATCCCAATAGAAATGTATGCTTTCTATTGACTATAGAATAAAACACAATTTCTTCAGTTTAGCTTTTAAAATCCTATATAAGCTGGCCCACCCAACCATTCTTTCAGCTTCATTGTACATTTCTCTCCCTTCTGCACTCTGTAATCCAGAAGTAGTCTTTCTGCTTTTAACTTAAGATCCTCTACCTTCTATCTCAGTGCTTTTTGCATTGGCTGTCCTACATGCCTAGAAGGCAGCCTCCCCATTTCTTTCTTCCTTTCCTTATTTCTGCCTCACAGTCCCTCCTCCTTAAAGATACAATTCTGAAAAATCTGAATGAAATGTTTCTTAATCCCTTTCTTCCTGTGTTTAAATGGCCTTATAAGAAACATCCAATGTTTTCATCTTGAAAAATCTACTCCCTTCTCCCCAATCCCATTATCAATCCCTTCTTCCATTGATGAGTTTTATTTCAGGGAAGGGGTTGGGGCCAGAAAACCTTCAGTTCTTCCACCCCTTTGGTCTTTCTGGAATTCAATATTTTGTTTCAATTCAAGTAACCAGTCCCTCCCACATTCCTTTCCCCAAAACTTTCAGTTCCTTTCTATTGTGTTTTCTTCTATCATTATTATATAATCTCCTTGAAAGCAGGGAGTCCCCCCCCCCTTGCATTTATATCTTCAACTTAGCACAGTACCTGGTACATAATAAGCACTCTAATTAATGTTTGTTGAATTTTTCTTTCACATATCTTCAACTCTATCACCACTGGCTTCCTTCCCAACAGCCTAGAATCATGCTTGGGTCTCTAATTCTAAGAAATAAACATTATCTAACCCTTCTAGGTGACCTGGTTAGTATCTCCATTTCTTTTCATAATCAATTGTAATCAGTTGTTATTCTCTCACTTTTTCAGCCATATCTCATAATTCCCCTTTATATACATTCAAAGCAAATAAGGTTTAGATTATTTCTGTTTGAAATGCTCATCCTCTACTTGTATAGTTGATAAATTTGTTTCAAGATCAAATCAAAAGTCATTTCTCTAAGACTAGCCTGATCCCTATTTTTAGAATGACTTTCCTGTAAGACCTCAAATAGATTTTTAAAAAATAATCCTCTATTGCATCTATCATATAATATTGTATGTTATAGTTATTTGTATTTAATATCTTATGTTTCCCTTGCACTAGACTGGTAAGGTCCTTTGAAGACTGAAATTTAGCTAAATTTTGTATATTCTTTGGCTAAAAAATATATTTATTTTTTAGTGAGCAATAAACTCAATTCATATGATACTGCATTCTACTCCCTCAAACCTACTTGTATTATATTGTTTATAAAACAAAAGCACATGCAATATTTCAATTTCATTTCACTGCATTTAGGCATAATTAAGTATGACATTACAGGTTAAAATAATAATTCATTATATAAATCTTAAAAGTCCTTAAAACTTATGAAAAATAAACGTTACCTTCGCACAACTTCTTTCCACCCTTCCTCTCTCTTCTGGCCTCTCTTAGGACTGGTAAGATTTAGCTTTATGTTTGGAGAACTCACTGGTAATGACACTGATTTATAGTTTGTTGACAATGAATTAGGATTAACTTCACCTTCAAGTCTGTAAAGACAAAATGTCTCCTTCTAGTAAAAGCAAAATAAAACAAAACCCTTTCAAGACTAAATGAAGATTATTATTAGATTATTATTATAATTAGACAGTCAATAAATCATAAAACCCTAAAATGGAATTGATCTTAGAGAAGAGTTATTTAAATACATTTTCATTTATTTTCAAGTATATATGTGATTAAATTAAGTTCACAAAGCCTGTGACTTATTCAAGATCACATCATTTAATGGCAGAGGTAGAACTAAAACAAGGTTCTCCTGATTCTCAAACATTAATGGAATCACATAATTCTCGTAATTAATACTTTAGAGACTGCATCACATTCAGAATGTTTGATAGGCTTGAGTTTACTCCAATTTTAACTTGAAAATTAAATTTAAAAGCTAGAAATGAGGCCTAATATGTTCTTACAGAAAACAGTACCTAAATAGGTTCAAACTGGTTTGCTTGTCAGTTTTATAGGCAAAGAAAGCTACAAGTAGGATGAAGGAGTACTTATATTTTGAAGTTAGATAATTTTTAGTTTAAGTCATCAAGAATAATTTGCTAAAAACTGTTCTGTTTCCTAAATCACAGAGTGAAATATGCTTTGGAAGGGCACAGTCAAGTTTTTAAACTGTTTTGAACGGAGATGACCATCTAGAAAATTTGATTATTGGCATTCAATACTATAAAATTTATAACTCCAAAGTATCCAGGTATAAAGGAAAAAAGAAGCTAAAATATAAACAAAAATTAGGATAAAAAAAAACTTACCTTGTTTGAATTTTTGAAGTGGTGGTGCTGGTCTTTTCTTCGTGGGAATGAATTAACAATGATGTATATCTTCTATCACCAGATGAATTTACATCCATTGTGAAGTTTAACTCTTGGCTTTTACCACCACTGCTACTCTCACTATTACAATCTGTACTATCCAGGTTATCAGAATCACTATTTCCACCTGCACCACCACCTCTAGGTTCTCCATTTATTTTATTTTTATCTGCCTTTTGTTGTGCAAGTGATATATGCTGATCTGGCAAAATTAAATGCACAGTTGGAGGTGTCTCTTTTGTTTTGTTTTTTTTATTTTTTCGATTGGTGCTGGGGGTTGTTACTACATTAGCCCTCTTTTTCCCAAACACATTAGTAAAGGTAGTAGATGTGGCAGAAATCCCAATTGTAGTGGTAGTGGTTGCACTAGGAGGCTCTATGGGAACTTCTTGCTCTGCTAATAAAAATAAATAAGTATATGTTATATTCAAAACATAAGTTTCAAATAGTCAATCACTAATGAGTCTGAAAATCAAAACATTGTTAATAGTTTTATTTTCACAAATTCCATCTAAGAAAATCCCAGTTACCATCAGAACTAATATACTAGCACACTCCAAACCTAATTTAATATGAAAAATAGAGCTCATTAAAATTTCCTAATCAAATTTAGTTACTATGTTCTTAGGTAAGATTTAAATTTAGAATTAAAAACACACCTAGAAAGGTGACATTTTAGAAGTAGTACCCAAACAGAGAATAGTACAGTGATTTTAATTATACAAAGTATTTGTTAGGGAGCTAAGCCCCAACTTTTTGGACTCCAAAGGTCCATCCCTTAGGCTCTACTCTACCCCATGGTTAGGAACTTTCAGTCTTTTGGGCTATGAAAACCTCTTAAAGAATGCCTCTGAATATATTCTTTCACTTTTCTTTATGTGCATTGCCTCTCTTCTGACTTAAGTTATTGAGAATCTGAGAAGAGTATATGGTTAATTGGTTTTTTAAAAAATATACTTGTTTGACAACATAACTTTTCTTTTTTTAGTATTTAATTTTAATAATTAATTTTAAAAAATGTACTCTTTAAAATATGGTCACTCTCCTCTACAGAGTGAACCATACCTTGTAATAAAGAAAAAGAATGAGAAGAAAAAAAAGATAAAGAAAAATAAATTCAGCAAAATGAAGCAATACCTCCTTGAGTCTGACAGCATGGGTATTATTCTTTACCAGTAAGTTATCTTACCTCTTCTCCAATGAAGGAAGAGACATATATTTCTACATCTCATCTAAGAAGACAGGCTTGGTAATTATAATTACAAGGCATAGCACATAATTGTTCACAAAAAAGACTTACTGTACTTCTTCAAACTACTTGTCTAATTTTCCCATTCTTGTTTCTTTCTCTAATTTTCTATTTTCTATGTTAACAGAGCTCTAAAAAGAATAATGAACAACCAAAATTCTAGGGAATTAATGATGAAGTCTGCTGCCCACCTCTTAACAGAGAAGTTATAGCTATAGGATACAGAATGACATACTTATTTTCTAATCATCATGAATATGGAAACTTATTTTACTTGATTATATGTATTTTTTGTAGGAGTTTTGTTTTTCTTTTTCTATGTGGCTGGGAGATGAGTGGGAGAGAATTTTTAATTTTTTTAAATTTAAAAATGTTCACTATTAAATTATCTTTTTTAAAAAAATTAATACATTTTATTTGCAAAACATATGTATGGGTAATTCCTCAACATTAACCCTTACAAAGCTTTCTGTTACAAATTTCTCCCCCCTATCCTCCCCCTCCCCTAGATGGCAGGATATCTACCACATGTTAATTATGTTAGAATACTTAAGAAATCGAATATATGTCACTATTAAATTATCTATAAAATTAAAAATTAGTTATACATCATGGTGAGCTTTTGGGAAAAAATATGAAAGCTATGTATACAGAAAAAAGAAAATTTCAATTACATTAAAAAATATGTACTATCATTTACCTTCATCGTCATTCTCTTCTTCATCATCATCCTCTGGTAATTCTAAATTCTCCTTAGGTTTGTTTTCCTCATCTTCTTCCTGCTTTCTTTTTTGTTCCTCTTTCTTCTTTTTTCTTTTTTCCTTTCTTTTCTCTCTCTTAGCTGCAAGAGCCTGTTTTCTGCTCTCCTCTCTTGACTACAAATAAAGCAATCACGTAATGTAATCAGTGATTTTGTAAATATTATTTTAAAGTATATGAAAGATATCCATTATACTCTTATAACATGCATATGGGTTTTTTTTTATAAAGCTTTTTATTTATTTTGCATATGGGATTTTTAAAAGACAAGATCATTTTTACAACTGCTATGAATAGACATCTGGCATTTGTTCCATTTCAAGATCAGGTTCCCATGAACACTAAGAAAAAATGTACTGTAAAAAAAATGTTAACTAGAAGAGATAATGCAGAAGAAAACTGAAGAAGATAATACTGAAGAAACACTGAAGAATGCTGACAATTTTTTAAAAAACAATTGCATAATCCTGACAATACTTCCGTTTATGCGTTACCACTGATACTGTAAAAATACAAAAGCAACCCTGAAACATTAAGCTGCTATGCTTCGTCTCAGGAGATAGTTTGAGAAAGAATAGGCCATCATCTATTTGTTTCTTCTGGAATCATTATAAGAATTATGGTAGAATTTTTCCTGAATTCCACTTCTACTTTAGGCAGCAAAATAAGAAATTAATATATCAAATACAAATAAAGTTTATTAAAAAGAAAAAATAAAAACAAAGAGATTTAAATAAAAATCTCTTCTTAAAAATTTCTAGAAAATGTAGCCCTAATTCATGCTTATTTTTAAACTATATATTTTCCCTAAAGATGAAATGTGCAAGTTTTTTTTTTTTTTTTTTTGTTCCTTTATAGGCAGTTAAGTGATATAGTGAATATAATAGTGGACTTGAGGGTCAAAAAGATCAAAATTCAAATCCTGTCTCAGACATTTACTGGTCAATTTCATATTTACTCTTTCTGCCAGGCTCAGTTTCCTCATTCAAAGATGATGGGTTAAAAACAAACAAAAAAAAACTGTAAAGTGCTTTGCAAAGCATGAAGTGTTAAAAACAAAAATTCATGTTTCTTTGATTTTACTTCACCTAAACTTTCTAGTAAATTACTCATTTGCTTTGCTTATAATAAAGAATGAAAAAAGGAGGAAATAAAGGTCCACAAAATTAAGAAACATGTTGAAAAAGTCTACTATATGCAAAGTTCCATTCCTGTACCGCTTCAAAAAGAAAAAAATCATTTAAATAAATATTTATTAAGCATCTATTATTTGTTAGGCACTGGAGATAGAGACAAAATCTATACAGTCCCTTTTCACAAGGAGCATATATTTAATTTGAAACTACAATAATAATGTTAACAATGACTATAATGACAACATTTATATAATGCTGAAGGTTTACAAAGTGCATTACACATATCTCATAAATATATTTTGGAGAAACACTAAAAGCATGCTCACTAATTAGTTGTTAGCTAAGAACATTCACTCTTACCATTTCTATTCATCAGTTTTAGGAAACTTAGCAAATACCAGTAAGTCATGAAAAAGAAAATGAAGGAATAAGCATTTGTAATAAAGAAATGTAAATGTCTTTATTTGCAGATGACATGATTATATGCCTAAAAAAAACCCTAAGACAGAAAACAAAAAATGGAGGTAAAAAATTACCTTAGTAAAGTAGTAGGCCACAAGATAAAACCACAAATAAAATCTGTATTCCTATATATCAATATCCTACATGTCAATATAGAATAAAAAAAATTTGATGGAAAGAGAAGAAACTTTTACAATAACAAAATAGATAAAATATCTGAGCACTATTCAAGACTATAATAGTCTAATATAGAATATTAATAATATATAATTAATATGTAGTATATTTGTATATTATAGATTAATATATAATTAATAATAATATATAATATAAAGTAACAACCTCAAAATGATTTTTTGCCTGAAATCAAGAATGAAGTGGGGTACAATTCATAGTTAGATCAAGCAAATAACAGTTTGAGAAATACTGGCACTTGACTTAACATTTTACAAAATATAAATCAACATTAACATTAATTTAAAGTCATAACTATTTATATAGAAAAATGATGGATGAGAACATAAAAAAGTAAGAAAATCAGAAAATAAGCACTACCATATCTCAAAATATACTATTATAAACAATAACTTTAACAAGTTTAATTCACCAAAAAATAATATAAAAATTATATATGAAACACACATATATTAAATAATATACATTATAAATATATAACACAAAAATAATAGAATAGAAAATTCAGAAAAAGAACCCACTGTATATATGCAGAGAGAATATGTTTGATAAACACACATTTAATTAGGAAAGAGAACAAATATTCAATAAAAACTCCTGGGAAAGCTGGAGAACAAAAAAATTGAAAACACAAGACTGTATACCATATACCACAAACTAATGGGGTCAAGGATGGAAATATTTCTTTACAAATTATAACAACTTCATCAATTTATAGTCTACCACCCATTAAAATTCTGATTGATTCATAATATTAATGAGCATTTCAATAGTCTTTGGAATTCTTATTTATCTAAAAGGAGCATGGTCTGGAATAGAATGAGGATATACTCAAAAGCCATTTCAATGCTTTATTAATAATACAAGCAAAAATGGTAATATATAGAATTGATGTGTCATGAACCTGAGTTATAAGACAAACTAATTGACTGTTTTAATCAATCTAATGTACCACTCCGAAACAAAGAAATTATAATTTAGCCCTTATAGCTGTTTACAAATTATTAAATTTTAACTATATGACTTACCCAGACCAAATATTAAAATTACTGATCTAAGAGTAATATTTGGCAAATGCCCTGCTTGCTCCAAAAGGTGAATCATTTGTTTTATTAGATTTTAAACTATTTGTTTAGTAATACATGTCAAAACATTTCCCAAAACAATGTGGGTGATAATACAGCAATAAATTCCCTTAAAGCAGATTCTCACAAGAATGTAGCATTATAAGACAGTATTGTTCTAATGCACCATGGTTTCCTTGTTTACCTTTTCTAGATCAAGCTCCTTCAGCAGGATACTTGCATTCTTATTTGCTTCAGCAGCTTGCTGGTCTTTAGCTTTCACGATTGTTTCAACACACTGGTGACATTTTTTCAACAGTTCCTAGGATGGAAAATGATAACTGTGGAATGACCCAAATAAAATCTATAGAACAGTTATGCACAGGTCCAGAGACAAAAGCTTAGGCTACTATTGAAAATTCACCAATGTGAGCAGCAGTCTTCCTTCAAACTAAAGAACTTGAATTAACTTGAAACTAGGTAACTTTAATACCTTATTTTTCAAAGTCATTGTACAAACATATTTTATTAGCACTATGAAATGTGATGATTTTAAAATTTAGAAAATTCCCAGTAGCCCAAGCAATGCAGTAGAGAATAAGGAGGAGGGGACCTTTTTTTTTGTTCTAAGTTCATCCTATCCATTATAAAGGTCTAATAAAGTCACAAAGGGCGAGGACTTTTAACTTCTGGTTTTACGACCTGTCACAATCTATTTGGAATGTTACATGAAAGCCAAAAGTACAACTTCAGGGTACAATGTTAGGTACATTTAGGGAACAGAACTATTTCTGGAAAAGTCTTTCTTCTTTTTTTTTTTTTTTTGCTGAGGCAATTGGGGTTAAGTGACTTGCCCAGGGTCACACAGCCAGAAAGTATTAAGTGTCTGAGACCAGATTTGAACTCAGGTCCTCCTGATTATCAGGCCTGGTGCTCTATCCACTACGCCAACTAGCTGCCTCTGGAAAAGTTTTAAGTAGTCTCAAAAAAGGTGTCATCATTTAATAACTTCTTATCTTACATGATTAAACTAATTGTTTTTGCCTGAATTTGTGATTTTTTAAAAATTATTAATAGCTTTTTATTTTCAAAATATATGCAGTTTTCTCAATATTCACCCCTATAAAACCTTGTTTTCCAAATTTTTCTCCCTCTCTCTCCACCTATCCCGTTCTCTAGATATCAAGAAATCCAATGTAGGTTAAATATGTGCAATTCTTCTAAACATATTTCCACATTTATCATGCTGCAAAAGAAAAATCAAACCCAAAAGATAAAAAAAATGAGAAAGAAAAAAACAAGAAAGCAAACAAAAACAAAAAGTGAAAATATTAGGTAAACATACTTTGTTGTGATCCACATTCAGTCCCCATAGTCCTCTCTATGGATGCAAATGGCTCTTTACACCCCAAATCTATTGGAATTGGTCTGAATCACATTATTATTGAAAAGAGCCAAGTGCATTACAGTTGATCATCACTTAATCTTATTGCTCTGTACAATATTCTCTCGGATCTATTCACTTAGCATCAATTCATGTTATGTCTTTGTAGCCCTTTTTCTGAAATCATCCTTCTGATCATTTCTTATAGAACAACAATATTCCATAACATTCATATACCATAACTTATTAAGCCATTCTCCAACTGGTGGGCATCCACTCAAGTTTCCAGTTCTTTGCCCCTACAAACTTTTTTGTACATGTGGGTCCTTTCCCCTATTTTATGATCTCTTTGGGATACAGACCCAGTAGAGACACTGCTGGATCAAAGGATATACATAGTCTGATAGTCCTTTGGGCATATTTGAACTTGTGATGTCATTGATATAGGGAATTCATGATGAAGAAACTTCCATATTCAATGTAGACTGACGACTACTTTATAATGAACAGTTTTAGAATGATTTTTAGACACACACCCCATAGAGAAGAGGTGTCAAGCTAAAAAGAGAAATGGAGGTCAATAAATTGGACATAACAGATCTTTGTAGAGTACATACTGATTTATCTTTAAAATCTAATATTATCTATATTTTGTTACATTTTTATTATGTCAAATATTTCCCAATTACACTTGAGTTCAGACTGTATTATGGATAGTTTATGCAACCTGTTTCAGACTCACTGAATTCAAATTTTCATGAGTTGTTAGGCCATCTCTTTATCCCCTCTGGTTAGAAATAAATTAGCAATACTACATGTAGAAGAGGATAACAGATCAAATGACATGCTGTTATAATACATCCTGAAGAGGGGGGAAAAAAAGAAATTAACAGAATAACTTACAAATAAGCCAATTAAAAGAGAAAGGTCAAAGGAGACTGATTGAATATTGTTATGTAAATGTAATAGAATATTTTTGCTTTAAAATAAACAATATGAATTTAAAGAAACCTGAAAAGACTTTTTTGAACTAAAAGCAGAACAAAGAGAATATATGCAAAAATACTATAATATCAATTAAGGCAACACTAAAGACAAAATTTAGAGCAACCACAGAGATAATGTTGGCTCAAGGGGATCAATGATGGAACAATTTCCTTTCTCTGAGTAGAGTGATGATACACAATACATACAGGATATAACTCAATCTGTTCTATGTAACAATTACTCAGTTGTTCTATGAGATGGTTTTGCCTTTTTTAGGGAAAGCAGTAAATAAGGAAGGGTTTTTGGAGAGTTATTGGGAATTGCATAAAATAAAATTCGTCATAAACCTTTTTAAAAATAAAGATGATTTGCCAATAAAAATAGAATCTCATTTTACCAATAGTGTAACACTTTTACAGGGGAACAATGTTTCAAAAACATATTACACTTACCTTATCAGTGATAGTTGCTATATATCTCATGCATTCAATATCAGAAGGAAATTGATTGACTTCTTTCACCAAATATTGCACAACTTTTACATGGCCCTAATGGAGAACACATGAAAATTTCTTTTTTTGCCCATGTGCATAAAAATTTATGAACAAATTAAAGTGAGTAGTAATTAGCTCCAGAGAATAACTATCCATATCAAAATGAGATTAGGAAATTAACTTTCTTAATAATGGAGACAATTAATAGACAACTAACAAAGATGTTTCATGGACAAGGATAATTTTTCCTGCTTTCAATTATCAACTTGTAACCAAATGAAAATAGAAAAAGATTCTTATAAGGAACAACATTATCTAGTATAACTAAAATGAGTTAAATTTAAAAATTGCCTTTTGAAACAAATTTATTTAATCTAAAATCTGCTATTTATTTCTTTTTAGCAAAAGGAACTATAGATGTGCTCTAGAGAAGTAGTTAAAATTTTCCTTAAAACTTAACTTTACTGTTTCAAATAAAATTCCCAATAAAGGTACATACATTATTTGAGGAAATATTTGTAAATCAATTTACTAGGAATACTGAGGGAGATGATTCAGTTAATCCATAATTAACATATGACTGTGACTACCCAACATGATTTCTTTAAAACTATTTCAAAAATATTTTCTTTCCTTCCTATAGTAAAATAACAAACGGAACAAGATAAAGGTCTATCTTGTTACTAAGTCAATTTACGAAACAGAATGTAGAGAAAACATGTTGCAAAGGCAAATGGCTTATACAGTTAATTTATCAAAATATGTAGTTAAGAAACTGGTTCATCTACCAACAAATAATATTTTTTCTTAGATATAATTTCTTCCACATGAGAACATTATAACACAGCCAGTTACAGCTGGTTTCTAGTTATTTTCTAAATGACATAAAAAGTAGTAATTTATACTGACAATATTTGTGCCTCAGAAGTAATTTATGTTTCAGCTGCTTATCACTGACAATCTCATTAAATTTGGAACTATAATGAAGAGATTAATCCAAAATTATTATTTTACATATGAAGAAACTGCCATAGTGAGATTAAGTAATCTATATATGTAGTCACTTAGCTAGTTAAAAGTAGAAGGATTCAAAGTCTAAGTCTTGTGACTCAACTTTTTCTATTTTACCACAGTAACTCTAATCAATAATATGCTATAAAATAGTTTCCCACATCAAATTACCTTGCGAAATGCTGACATGAGAGGTGTAATCTTCCGGTTATCTGCAGCATCCACATCAGCACCTGCCTGAACAAGCAATTGCACCACATCAAAATGACCACCATTTGCTGCTAACCATAGTGGTGTGTTTCCTTTCTTGTTACGAACATCAATATGGGCTCCCCTATAAAAATCAGAGCATATTTAATATAGTTATGTGCTCAGTTTAAAAAAAGTTTAAATTTTTCTAGTGTTTTTTCATACCTCTTTCTTAAAAAACTTCAGCAAAATACAAATACTTAGCAAAAGAGAAAAAGATTATCCACACATCTATAAAATCTTACTTTACCTATTGATAAGTAGCTCGCAGAATTTGTAGTGGCCTTTGTCTGCTGCGATAGTTAAAGCTGTATCTCGTGAAGAAGGCACAGGAGGAGCATTGACATCTGCTCCTTTATCAAGAAGAACTCTTCCAACTTCTGCATATCCTCCAGAAGCTGCTTCCATCAAAGGAGTAAGACCAGTCTGATTAAAGGGGAAAAAAAAAAGCAAATGATAACATTTACATCTAGTGTTAAGTGAAGCATATTTCATTTTGGATATAACCATCAATGATTTAGAGAACATTTTAGATCACTAAAATTTTGATGACTGATGAAATCTGATGACAACAATCAATAAGTCAATGCTTCAAACTTACATATCTGTAGCCATAATGATGCTCTCAAAAGGCATTTCCTGGACAAATATTATTTCCAAAAGATTCTGAATCCTTAGGATTCACACAATCAAGGATGTTAGAAAACAATTACCACTATTTGGTGATTGCAAAGCCTAAGTAAGAAGTGAATTTTTTGTCTTCTCAGTTGTAAGCAGAATAAACAAATTATCTATTAATTGAAAAAATGCTAAATATTAGCATTGCGCACTACAGAGCAGATACAATTCAACAAGGGGTTTTAAACACCCATCACTTAATAAAGATATTATGTTTACTAGATGAACACCAAATTAACTTAATTCAAGTTGTAGGAAATCTACCTATGGAAACAGTCAAGAAAAAAACCCCAAGATTTCACTTACTGGTATATCAGTTAAATCTTAGGTTTTCTCAACATGAGATTATCCCCATTTTCTTTCTTTTTAAAATATTATTTTTTTTTATTTTCAGTTCCAAATTCTTTTTCTGTCTACCCCTCCCCCTCCTAATAAGAAAACTATCTATTATACATATGAAAAGTCATGCAAAACATATTTCCACATTATATTTTCTGTTTTCTTGTGCTTTCAGAGTGAAGTACTTGAAAATTATGAATAAAAAAATCCCTATTACATTGCATTGTTGGTAGAGTTGTGAACTTATCCAGTCATTCTGGAAAACAATTTTGAAATATGCCCAAAAGGCTATAAAATTGTGCATACCCTTTGATCCAGCAGTCCCACCACTGGATCTGTCTCCCCGAGATCATAAAAGAGGGAAAATGACACGTGCAAAAATGTTAGTAATGGCTCTTTTTGTGGTGGCAAGAAAATGGAAAATGAGTGAATGCTCATCATTACATTTAAGAAAATGTAAGGGGTATATATCTATGCTTCATATGTGGAAAAAATTTCAAAACAATATTCTGCAAAAGCAGAATGGACTTCTTCAGGTAGCAGTAGCTTTCCTTTATTGAAAGTCTTCAAGTATAAACTGATTAACCACTTGTTGGTTAGGTTGCAGAGATTTGGATATGGGCTAGAAGCAAATGGTCTTGGACATTCCTTCCAATTCAGAAATTTTACTTAATATAAAATAATTGGGGTTAGGGGATTCCCAAGCTACTCTTTCATTCAAACATGTCTTTGCTCAAATTCTTACTGTCATTAAAGGAAACAAAAAGCAATTATAACTAGTATGAACAATTAAAAGAATTTTTATTAAACTGGAATTTAAAGTTATTCTTCTCTGGGAGAGGCAACATAAAGTCTTGTAAAAGCATGATATTTTACCTTTGCTCTATGCTCAACATTTGCTTTTCGGTCCAAAAGCAAACTGACTACCTCTGCCCGTCCCTGGAAACAGGCCAGGGTAAGCGCTGTATTCCGGTTGGTCTCTATCTGAGCATTAATATCAGAACCCATATCAAGCAACAGCTTCACTGCAGGAACATGCCCATTCATGGCAGCTAACATGAGGGGAGAAATGCCTAGTTTACTTCCAGTCCTGAGGAAAAAAAAAAAAGTATCTCAGCAAGCAGAAAACATCCAATACAAAAGACACAAGAGGAAAATGTTTTGTTGGGGAAAAAAAAAGCCCACAAGAACTTTTGTTTTATTTTCTAACTTCAAAATTATTAGCAAAATTTCAAATGGTGATTCTCCTAGGTAATGGTTAACTTACATACCCTTCTTTTAAAAAAGAGATTAATGAAATTATGGATCACTGAAAGTAGCAAAATAACAAACAAGCTATGTATTGTTTACTTTAAGCATTTTTGTTAGAGGAATTTTGGCTGACAATCTAAAACTGTGTATCCAAACATTTAGAAGAGATGGCTTAGATTTTAGAGGACAATTAATATAAAGGATTAATGTGAATGAACAATTCTTACCGTGAGTTAATTTCTGCCCCAGCATTTAGCAGAATTTTAATGATATTGACATATCCCCCAGATGCAGCCAGACTCAATGGTGTATAATCTGACACATTCCTATGTTCTTTATTTGCCCCTCGAGCCAGTAGCAAGTCAACTACCTGTTAAAAAAGGTATAAAGAGAAGTCGAGTTTACAGTAAGTCTTCATCAATCAGGGGAAAAAAAAAAAAAAAAAAAGAACCTAAAACTTTTATATCAAAATCTGTGACACTGTGGTTAAAAGAGTATGATAAAAAGAGCTTAAATCTCTAGAGATTAGAAAAAGCATTCAAATTGTTTTCTAAAAGATTTATAGTCTTGAACACTAAACTATTATATCAGCAAAATGTCACCTTTTTAGTTTTTCATATGGGTAAATACTTTAAAATGATTTCATACTTAATAATATGATCTTAACAGGAAGAGTATCAGAAGCTCAGGATTTATTTTTTTTGCTGAGGCAACTGGGGTTAAGTGACTTGTCCAGGGTCACACAATTAGGAAGTGTTAAGTGTCTGAGAACAGATTTGAACTCAGGTCCTCCTGACTTCAGGGCTAATGCTCTATCCACTGCACACCTAGCTGCCCCTAGAAGCTCAGGATTTTATATTTAGAGAAAAGCCAATGTACTTTGTGGATTCTATCATACAGCATTTCTTACAAGCATAATTTATCTCATTCTTTAACACAGCATATGAAGAAGATATGTGTAAGAGTTTCCATTGCATGCTATTAAAATGAAAGAAATATGCACTAATGTAAAGAAAGTCAAAATTATTTTAAAAATATTAAACAGTTACCTCTTGACGTCCACCAGAACATGCAAGTGAAAGTGGGGTGTCCTTAGTACGTTCAGACTGTGCTTCTATATCTCCACCTTTATCTAAAAGAATTTCTACTACTCCAACATGTCCTGCAGTAGCTGCTAATATCAGTGGGGTAAAACCTAAAGCAAAAAGAGCAATTATTTCCTGACCATTTTCCATTATTTATTTTATTGTACTCAATTCAGTAAAAATAAAGGCCATTACTGAAGGAGAGGCATTAAACAATTAAATTTAATTGGTCTATTAGTGACACTCATCATACATTGGGGGAGGGGGGGGGAAGAGAAGAAGGCAAACAATTCTAAGTCAGCAAGAGTGATAAGACTTATACCCTCAGAATAGATACCTTCCAGAGTACTATTTTTGGATTAGATTTGGAATAGGAAAATTACTACTTGTTTCATATCTTGCATATATATGAGGCACATAGTGATTTTTAAAAGCTGCTTATTGGGATGACAGAAGACCTTAGATGTTCATGGATAAAATATTTTTTGCTAAATTTCAAAAGTGAGAAAATCTGTTAAGTCAATTATTGCTCAGTTGAAAATTTAGCTATTTTCTTTGCTAAGGGTTAATAGACTAATTTGCCAAAATTTTCTTACCTTTCTTGTCTCTGTGCTCAATTTTTGCATCTCGTGCAATTAATACAGACACAAGTTCTTCATGACCACCTGCACAGGCAAGTGTTAATGCAGTGTCATGATTACTCTCCGTCTAGGAAATTTAGAAGTAAAAAGATTAAATACTTCCTAAGTAAAATATTTTTCAAATGGAGATAGGGGACATTTGTAGCAAAATTCTGTACAATTACATTTCTAATTTCTGAACTAAAATCTATGTTTATAGGATAAATCTAAATAAAATAATCTACTTACATGTGCATCAATGTCAACTGAAGGATACATGGGGAGCATTGGCTGGGATGCCACATTGCTTGGAGTCTGTGAACAGGGTTCAGGTGTAGGGGATTCTGTAGTGTGAGAAGAACTGTTGGACCCAGTGGGCACTCTGCTACTCACAGCTGAAAAATAAAATTCATATAGTTGAATTCCTCTCCTAAAAGGAAGAGGGGTTAACAGTATGTCATATTATGTAGTATACCACAAATTTTTAAAATAAATATTTCATAATAGTAAATTTTACAGATAACAGGTATATAAGATGCATAAATGCAATGGTAAGTACTTAATGTTCTCAATTGTGATGAGGGATGAAAACCAATATTTTATTTAATTATAGTTATTAGTAGGTAAATTAACATTATGATTTATTTCTTTTTTAAAAGTGTCATTTAGAAGAAAAACCAAAAACTGCAATTGTTTTTACATAATTAGCAAAATATCATTTAAAAATTATTTAAGACACTTTTAAAATTACTTTAAAAGAACTCTGTGTCAAAATCAAACTAATAAAAATGGATACAGGAACTCTTATCTGGGGTTAACCTTAATAATTACATTACATAAAAACCAAATCAATGCACTATCTAATCATTTCTTTGAACACTTAATGGCCTCCCCACCATCACCTGCTAACCAGTTAATCCGAAAGTAAAATATATGGAAGTCTGTCACCATTTAAAAGGTTCCATGCCAATTATTCTTTGGACACCAAGTATCATTTCTTCACTATATTGAAAATAGGCACACATTTGTGCTCTTGAAAGAAGGTGCCTTTTCTAGCACAACTTCTTAGTGTTTTCATTTGAATAATGAGGATAATAACTGCTTACTTTCCTGACAACTACTGCCAAATTTGATAATGATCATAAATTAAAATGCCTTAGAACACTAGAAAACGTTGAGTAGATTTAGAATGTTTTATTAATAGTTAAAAACAAGATTTAAAAAATAATTAGGGAATTTTGTTTAATCATGCTGTACTTCACCATAGTATTAAAAAAGTCTTAAAACTTACTTTAATACCTTGAGATCAATATTCTACCCAAACAGAATCTGTTCCAGAGCTTTTCCTTTCCTTTTGTTTTTTAAATAATTAACACATATGAGCATTCAATAGCTGATCATTTAAGTGATTAGTATTTTAATATCTTTTCTTCAGTAAAATGAAATATCTAAAACAACTCTACTGAAAGTATCAAAAATCTACAAAAAAGTTTAAAAAGTATTAAAGTACATATAGAATAACAAGAAATATTTTTAAGAAAATGTTATCAGAAAAGTAATGATTCCTAAGTTTTTTTCTCTTCCCCAGCTAAAAGTTACCAGTAACTAATAACAAATCTCCAATTCGAGAGCAACAAAGGATTTACCAACATTTAAAAGTATATGTGTGAGAGAAAAGTGATAAGATTGATATCACTGACTCTCTTCTTTATGAAATTAATGAAATTTACAATATGCCACATCGGGACAAAAAAGTCTCCTCATAAAGTAGAACCATGGCAAAACATTATTCATTGAAATCTACTAATATATTCACAAAGTAAATACAAATTCATCTATACCTGACAATTTTCAAAGAGTCACAGGGTACATTTAGGACAGGTTAATTGAAATAAAATCCATTAAATCTTGCTCTATATTAAAGTCATATTCTGAAATGGTGTTTTGCATAATAAATCATGGTAATATGTGTGCTGAAGGGGGCTTTCTAATTTAAAATCATACTTTTTAAAAAAATAAATATTAAGTAAAACCTATTCCTGATTTTTTTCAGGTTGCACTTCTGTAATATCAACTATACAAAAAACAAGGTCAACAGCATTAGTTATTCGGTTATTAGTTTATTTGGTATGTGGCCAAAATGAAGAGAAATAAACTAATGTAAGATAAACTTAAAAACTCACTAACATAAAAAACATTTTAAAAAGGTGTCCAAAATGCCTATTACTGATCAAAAGTATTTAAAGTACTATATTAATGGTCAGTTACTATTATTGTAATAACTAGAGATTATTACAGCATTTTATTATATTCAGAATATATTATATTCAGAATTTACCATCTAAATGCTTCTTTCAGTAAAACTAATCAATGAATTGCAGCACAGTACAAATAGAAAGATGAACTTAAGAAAATGGTATTTGTTATACTGATGACAATGAGGCATAAAATTCATAATTGGGAATTAAATTTTTTTTTTTAAATTAGTGAGTGCCTTTAAGTTGCTTTTGTTGCGTAATTAAAAAAAATTTTGGCTTGAAAAAATTGACAGACCGAAGTGAGAGGATTCATATCTAACATTTTTTCCCACCAAAAGTACAACACAATTTTAGAACAAGTTATACTATTAGTAAAATAATGTTTTCAACTCGAAATACTTAAGTTCAGTTTGGGACAGGACTTGTGATTTCATTGATGTAGGGAATGAAGGGAAGAAACCTCTTCCACTAATGCAGAGGCATAACTATTTTACAATTTAATCTTAGGAGTTGCTTGGCATTAAAACTGCCTTGCCCAGAGTCACACAGCTAGAATTTAAGTACTGCCTGATTCAGAGGACAGTTTTCTGGCTACTATGCCATGGTACCTTCTCATTTCTGTTCCCTAAGGAAGAAAAAAAATTACATACTACAATAATTTGATTCTTTAATACTTCTGAAGGTAATTTAAAAAATTACTTGTAGATGTTACAAAACTAGTGTTAATAATACTTTATTGTAGAGATGACACAAATAGGTAGTCAGATCTCAAATAATGACATCAATTTTTTTAATTAAATGGCTGAAACAATTGCTTATGTATAAAAATTAAAAATATTTATAAATGTACTTTTAAACTGATTAATTCTGTAATTCATCATACCAACAAAAAATTTTGTTCACGTCAAATTTAAAACAGATCTCAATTTTAAAAACACTCCAAAATGCTAACATCAAATGGATGACTTGACATGCCCTTTTAGAAATTTTTCCACAATGCAAACGACTAACTAGTGATGTGGTATATTTAAAATGTGAGCTAAGCACTAAGATCATTTAAAAATCATAAAGTTCTAGAAAGGATTTCTGAAATCATTTTGCCTAACCTCACTTTTTAGAAGAGGAAACTGAGGTCTAGAGAGGTCAATTTATTCATTCAAGCTCACACAAATAGTTATTAAAAAAAAAAAAAAAAGGTAGAACCAGAATTCTAACTTAGTAGTTCTAACTTTGAATCCAGTACTTTTCTACTATATCTAAACTAAGAAAATCCATTTTTTCCCCTCTCAGTTCCTCCTTTGTCTTTTCATTCACTCCTCTACCCTTTTTTCACCCTGCTTTCTTTCAGAAGTACCCAGATAATGTAGTCACCCGAAGACAAGCCTAGTTAAGATCAGAGAGGTTAATTGTAAGATGATTACTTACAATGATTTTTCAAAGATAGTAAATCAGGAAAAATACGAAGGCTTATAGAGCTGTTATGATCTTTGTGGATGAAGAAAGTACCTATATCTAGGAAACCATAATTCTTTACAGTAATGCTGTGGAATCTACAGTTTTAAAAGAATTATGCAAGTTATCAGAGTTTTATTTTTTACCATTTTTCATTCACAGTCTAAGATTTACTTCTGTCCAAATGACAGCTCAAAACTAATGAGATTTATTCATATCACCACTAAAATTTACAACAGATTTAGAGGTGGCTTGAAAAACCATACAACAATTAAAGGCTGAGGGTCATAATCTATAAACTACAATGATTGGAAGACTTTTAACTGTTTTTAAAATTACCTTTTAAAAATAAAAATATTCCTCATTTGTAGAGTGATACACATAACTCAAGATATCATAAGAAAACATTATAGACAATCCTAAACATAACTGCTTGCCAATAATTATGTTCAAAGTGAAAAACTTGTAATTTAAAGAATCACATTTTGGTAATGCTATTCGATTGAAAAGGGTTGATCTCACAAAGAAGGAAATAGAAAGGAAAAATAGATTTGGGGAATGGGAGGTATGAGAAGAAGGCAATAACATAAAGGGGAAAATGTTGGATTGAGTTATCAAGATCTGACATCTTTTGATTATTTGATCTGGGTCTTAATTTCTGAATTTTCCTTTTTACCTACCAAAAGCCATGTTAACTATTTCAGACAAAGGTTCTTTCAGGTGGTCCTTTAACTATTTTTAGGAAGGGAAGAAATTAATTGTTCTGTTTCCCCCCCCTCTGTTAGGAAGATAATGAAAAGAAAGGTAAATTTGTTTAACTTGTTTACATTTAAAACTTTTCCAGATGATTAAACAAAAAAACATAATTGTAGACTGCCAGCCTTTTCATATAAATTTTAGGGTATTTTTGTCAAGCTAGTTAAAGCAGGCATAGGTTCAAGTCCTCAGCCCATCACACTGTGATAATTCTTTAGTATTTTAGCTTTGTAAATATGTGAATTTATAACAATAAGATTAAAAGCAATATAACTAAAGATTGTCTTATATTATGGACTCCAAAATTAAAAATAAATAGCATAGTAAAGTAACAGATAGACAAACATATGATAATTTCCATAAGGACTATGGTAGAGTCCTTTAAAAAAAATTAATAACATGGCTCATTCCATGTGAATTAAGATACCATACAAATAAGTAAGAAAGTTATTAAAGTTGTTCTCCAATAAAGAACTTAGCAATGTTTATTTCTTCATTTTTGCAAAGTGACAAAAGAACAGGGGGAAAAAAAGAAAATGCTGTGTTTTAGTGCTATTAAGCTTAAATAACATTCCCTTCCAAAAACACACAAGTAAATGAATAATCATACATAAAATATTTCCAAATTGAAAAACATCAAGATTTGTATTTTTGGAGGGTGTGTGTAAAGAAGCTGAGCACACAAGTTAAAGCAAGAAATTTTTTTATATTTTTATATATATATAAATATAGATAAATTTCTTAACCCACCTGCTATCAGGTCATCAAGAGTGTCGGTAAGCGTCTGTGCTGGAGTTGCAACCATTAGTCCATCTGGTTCTTGAACTAACAGTCCTTGCCCATGTCCAGCAATCTGTTGTTGTCCTACATTCTGCTGATTACCTAAAGCTTTCTGAAGTTCAAGAGAATCTGTCCCATTATAACCTAAGTCACTAGAAAAGTTACATTGTGAAGATGGTAAAGACTGGACAGGGACAAAATCAATTTGTTCTGCAGATGGTGGAGACTGTTGCTCATTATCATCCTCTTCCTCCTTAGCTAAGACTGCATCAACCTGAGGTAACACTGAAAAATTATCCTCTGGGATATTATCATCTCCCTCCCCTTCTGGAAAGACACCTCGGTGAGGACACTGTTGCTGAGTTAGTGATGTGTCTGTCTGACCTTTGGTCTCCAAGTATTCTTTGGTAAACTGCTGTTGTGTTTTCATTTGTAACTGCCTTTCCACTTTCTGCAGTTCCTTCAGTATTTTCTTTTTCTTCTGGACTTGTTCTTCTCGGTTCTTTTTAAGTTCTTCTATCTTATCTTTGTTCAGAGGTTCACCTTGAATTAACTCCAATGATTTCAGCTGTGCTTTTTCAATAGCACTAATTCTTTGTCCCAGTTCATTCAACTTGCCTTCAGTCTCCTCTACTATGCATTCCAAAGGTTGGTAGGGGTGAAAAGATGGCAGTAGATCCTGATCTGCTACCTGCAGGGAACTTGACTTCTGCTTGGATGCACCTAAGCACATGAAAAATGTTTGAAAAAGTGCTATGCTAAAAAAAATTAGCCACCCCTTCCCAAACCGCCCCACAAAATCCCTTATTATTAATGCTGTAGAATGTATGTCAAAAAAGTCATGTTAGCATTAAAAAGACATCTACACTTATGTGCAATACACTATAAACTGTCATGTAACCAGTTTTGAGATCTGAATTTTAATTCTTAATGTCTTATGCAACAGTTGTTTTGAATTAAAGAAATCTTAGACTATATTTATTATAATGGATTCAAAGAGCACCAGATTTAAGTCATTATCAGTCCTATCTTAGAAATTTGTCAAATGGGCTTAGCAAATCTGCTAAATCTTTTAAAATAGCATTAACTGATTTCTAATAAGAAAAGATAATAAAAGAAATAGTTCTCTGTGGGCACAGCTCTAGATAGTTGTCCAATTTTTTCTTGTTAAAGATATTGTGATCATAATTTTTCATGCTTTATCCTTGCAGATTGTTCTAATATTTAAGATTTTCTTAGGGCTGCTTTCTTGATTTTAGACATTACAAATACCACAACCATTCAACTAAATATTCAAAGGACAATCAAAACAAAACAATTCCAAAAGAACGAAATCTTATTATTTTGGATCAAAAGCAAATTCATTTTGAAAGAGAACTACTGGTGTTCTGGCTACGACAAAGCCAGATAACATTCCTATAACCACTTGGTTTATAAATGGTTATAAAAACAAATGAAATTTGATGATTTGGATATTAGTTGTTTTTTAAAAAAATTAGGTCAGTTCCTCAAAACTTTCCCCTTCCTTTTATCTTTATCTATTTAACTGCTAAAAAAATTAAAATCCTACCATTTAAATACAGATAGAAAAAAATTAGCTTTAGATTTATAATGCAAATCAAAAATTTTTATTTTGGAAGTGAATTAAAACAATCTTGTTTTAGAAAAGATTGGCCAAAAATAGTTGATGGTTCATTTGGATTGGGGTTAGTATGCCTAATCACTTACTTTAACAAGTAAAAATTTAGAAGCAATATATATTCAAACCACACAACAGTTATTAGGTCCAAAGAAAAATATAAGGCTATGGAGGAGGCATTAACACACCTTGAATGATATAGGATGATGAGTTTTCTGAAGAAAAGAAGTGAAATTTCAATAATTTTCTTAATAAAGAAATTGCAGGACTATGCCCAGTTCACCAGCTAAATCATGTGTATGAAAGTATTTAATACTTTGTTCTTGGTAATCTAGTTGTTTTGTGACAGTCACAATCCTACCTTCCCAACACATAAGCACAAGTTTTTAACAAGCTTAATTTTAAATTAAAAATAACCTTCAGAAAAACATCATTCTGCACTCAATTTTGGATTATTAGATGAACACAGCAATAAAGGGAAATTTCTTGAACAACAATCTTTTAAAACAAATACTACTCTAAGATTCCACAGAAACATATATACTATTTAATATATTTGTTCACAGTACTATTTTGATTATGGAAGTTCAGGGAGTGACAAATACAACTGAAAAGGAGCAAATTTAAGACAACCTTAGTCGCATAAGGCATTTACATCAGTCAGTGAATTTGGAAATTCTTCAAAGCATGAGTATTCCTGCAGCCAGGAATCTCCAAATTTATGATCTCCAAAATGATTTTGTGTAATTCTAATTCTAATTTACAAATTAGGGATGGTGGAAAGGTGATAAGGTGATTTTCCATTTTAAGTTCTAGAACTCTGAGAGGAGGTTAATGACAGATCAGAATTGGCACTGTTAATCTTGCTAATGCAAATTCATTTAAGAAGCTTAGAATAAAACATAATTAAAATTGACCTATATAAGTGATTAGAACTATGTACACAAAACAAGTGTGATTTTACTTAAAAATCTAACTTAGGGTATAAGAGATGAACTCAAAGTAGCTCCTTTCAAATCTGGACTGGTACTATTATTTCTATGAGTGTAGCCACAGTACAGATTTAATGTATCTTCCCAAAATTTCCCATGAAAATGGTGGGTAACAAGAATAAATTGCAGCAGATAATAGCAATATTATTATAATATTAATTAGTAGTATGATTATCCTTGCCATCTAAAGAACTTTCTTCCCAAAAAAGATTTTGAAATTAGACATTTTTTTTGGAAGTCAGTGAGAAGTGCCAGCTCAACACACTGTAAAGGAATGGATGCAATTTATTGTTTTTACCTATTGTTTAATTTGCATTTAATGAAAACATCTGCATGAGTATGCCCAAACCAAATACCACAGCTTTTAACCAGAAAACCAATTCAAATATTTTCTTCCCTAGGCATTAAGGTACAGTTACAGATTAGGAAGAGATAATATGATGTCTATAAAGACAGAAGCATCGACTATATGTAACACTATAAACATCTATTTTTCAGGGAATGATTGAATATGAAAGGACATAAGCTTCTCTTGGCAACTAAATCACAAATTAGATTTTGGTAGTTATGCACTAGCAAACAAAGGGGGCTTCATTTCTGGCATATATTTTGTTAATTGCAAATAAATGTGCTCTTCCTGTATGAGTTCGTAATACCATAAAAGTAATACCACTTGAAAATGCAATTTAAGGTAAAATTAATGTTGGTGATTTTTCCCAATGCTTCTCCTCTTTTATGCTGTCTTTTCTTGGTATATTTTCTATATTTATATGTCTATCTTCCTCCAACTTCCTTATTTCATCTATTTTTTATTTTCAAACTTCAAAGTATCATGATGTCAATGGTGAGGGTACTCCTACTTACAGAGCCTGTAAACCCTTTGTGCTTTAATAAGCTGTTCCTTGTTGAGTTGCTATGGACTACTTGTGGCCATCTTTTGGTGATGACCCTTTACATAGTTACCTAGACTGGTTCGGGAGACAAATTTATAGCCTGCCATTAGACTTTTACTCCATTGTCCCTATTACTAAAACTGGAGAAAAAGTCCAAGGGTTTGAGACATTTGTCAAGAACAAATTAAAAAATTCATGCAGATTAAGCACACTGGGATTTGGTTTTTGGGAAATACATTTGAAAGAGAAAATCTTTTTAGAACATAGGTTTGGCATTAAATTTTTATTTCAAGTGGCAAAAACTTAAGTTTGCTTTTTTATAACCCCAATTCACAAATCATATTTACTACTAACATAAGAGCTGTTAAGTCTTAAGTGACAGTTTAGATTAGCTTAAAATTATAAATGGACACCTTAATTTCCTAAGAACAAATGTCAGAAATAAATAGGCTGATAATCTCATCTCTTTACAGATTTAAAAATTTTAAAGTAATGCTAAAAGAAGCTGTTTTGCTTAAGTATTATTATTATGCTTGAATCTACCTTTGGACATTAGGACTAAGACAATTAACTTTCTCTGGTTTAATCATTTACAAGGAAGACTATTTTACTTTCATTCCATTCAGCAGTGGTCCTTTCCTATTCAAAAGAAATGATATTCAATAGCCCAGCAAAAATCAGGTTATCTGTAATCAGTTTTTGAAAAACTCTATTTTCAACAGTAGAGTCATTATTTTACTTTTAAAATATCCTAAGGTTCTTGTGTATTCTTTTCTGAACATACTTAGGACTACTTTTCACTTATTTGTATTTCACTCTGATGTTTCTGTTCCCAGTATACACACATGCTTTACTCAATAGCAAAGGTTATCCTAGTTGATGACTAACTCTCCACACTCAGTTATATAAGGTAACATGTCTTATATCTGTAATATTTTATGTTTATGGCAATGGTTTCACTTGGTTTATTTCTACCACCCAATAAATGCCAGGCTCTTAGCCCTAAATTTTATATACTTTACTTTTCTAGGTCTGGAGTCATTTCTCCTCTCTCTCCCCCTTCTTTACAACCACCCACCCATCCACTTGCATTTTAAAAATAACCATTTTTATTTTATTCTAATATTTTATTCTAACTTTTTTTTTTGGCTGAGGCAAAATTGGGTTTAAGTGACTTGCCCAAGGTCACCCAGCTAGGAAGCATTAAGTGTCTGAGGCGATATTTGAACTCAGGTCCTCCTGACTTCAGGGCTAGTGCTCTATCCACTGCACCACCTAGCTGCCCCTTAAACACACATTTTAAATGAGAAAGCCAAATGCTATTCTTATGCTTTGATAAGCAATTGGTTCTGAAAGCAGAAGTACTTGCAATGGATAAAAGTTAAGTTTGTTCCTTTAGCATGTCTATTCACACTTTGCTATTAACAGGTAAAGGGAAAGAAATAACTGAATTTCATTCATACATAAAACTTAATGCCAAAGAATATGACTATTAGGATTTGGAAGGCAAAAGTACTTTAGAGTATTTAGGAATATCCTTCTAACAATCTTACTGAGTCTTTAAGGGACAGTTTGGTAATCCTCTCACATATTATATTTTTGTAGGGTGAAATGAGTCATAAATCTAACTAAAAACAGACAACACTGTCATTTTCAGATAGCTGTTCATGTTTAACTCTGGCTGTGACAAAATGCTGAATTATTAGGGCCTAAATATTTAGGTAGAAAAGAAATAAGTGACTAAATTAGAAGGGGGAAAAAAAGAAGTAGAATGAATATGAACTATCAGTGAAAGAACAGTGAGAAAGAATGAACTGCATGGATAATCCTAAAGCTCAGACAGCTAGATAAAGAAGTATGAAAAGTATTATTTGAAAGCATGATTCCTGAAAGATGAGATAAACACTAGGAATTTATCAACTTGAATAAAATGGAGGGGTGAGGGAGGGAGAGGAGAATGGACAAAAGAGCTATTTCATTATATGAAGTTAACTTCCTTTCAGACACTCTAGAAACAGGTAATAAAAGTGGAAGATATTAAATGTACAGAAAACTTAAAGGAATTTTACTAAGTGAGAAAAATATTGTAAATCTCTAATCATTAAGGATATATAATAGGGCTAAGCTTTTATGAAAGTACATGTTATCACCATATATTTTCTATCATATGATTTCTCCTGGTAATACATTTTCTTAAGGTTCATTTACAATAATAAATGCAACAGGGTCACTGCAAAGTAATGGCAAAAGAACTTTTATTTTGTTCAATTATTTATTATTATGCTTCAATCTATTCTTGGACATTAGAACTAAGACAATTGACTTTCTCTGGCTTAGTAATTTACAAGAAAGACTATTTTACTTTCATTCAATTCACCAGTGGTCCTTTCCTATTTCAAAAGAAGTAATTTAATGACCTAGCAAAAGCTAGGTTATCTGTCATTAGTTTTTGAAAAACTATATTTTCAACCGTAGAGTCATTATTTTACTTTTAAAATGTCCTAAGGTTCTTTTCTATTCATTTCCAAATGAACTTAGGACTACTTTTCACTTATTTGTATTTCACTCTGATGTTTCAGTTCCCAGTATACACATATACAGCAATGGTTGTCCTAAGTTGATGAGTATCCATAGAATTATCCTATTCTTTCACACAGATTTAGACTGGAGAGGAACTGAAAATTATTTAGTTTAAAATCCTTTTCCTCTATGAGGAAACTGAGGCCCTGAGATATAAAATATCTTGTTCAAGGGCAAACATATTGTAAAGCCAGGATTTGAACTTAAGATACTTTGACTCCAAATTTACCATTCTTTCCCTTATACCATGTGTTAAGTAGTTAAAAAAAGAGGAATTTCAATTTAAATATTCTAAAAAGAGTCAACTAGCAATGAATGGGGTCTCTTGAATATATTTAATCTGCAATGTGTCAGTAGGATAAAAATTTTATTTCCTGAAAATTTTTATTACTGCAGTTTTCAAGTGGAAAGGCTCAAATTAATAGACTGATTTAAAAAAATAATATCCTCTCAAATATAAATAGAGAAGCCAAGTTGAACTTTTGTTAAGTAATTAATTCTAGTTGCTAAAATCTACATGCCTTGAAAAATAATTTTCTTTGTTACTAGAAGTCTCCCAATATCTATTTTTTCTACTTAAGAAATTAGGACATCATTAGGATGTTAAGATCTGTTCATAAAACTTAAATGATTTCACATTTTAAACTATTTCTGAAATATCCTGAAGTAGGATTATAAATTTTTTCTTGTTTAAAATATCTTATACTATAAGACTTTTTCCTATTTCAGAAAAGTCTCATAACATTTAAAAAATGTTTTTGCTGATGCTCTTTTCCTTTCTTTGTTTTACATTACTGTTACCTTTCAATGGTTCTCCCCCCAAATACCTTCCCTTATAACAAAGAAGTACATTGAACACATTTACAGATGAATATTGAAAAGTTTAAATTTATACATATAAAGCAAAGCACTGCTGAAAACAAGTAAATGTCTGAGCTTCTAAATATGTGTTCTTTAAACAGTATACAGAAACCCATCTTTTGTAATTTAGTTGGACTTATCCACCTATGTTTCCACAGTCAAACTTCTAGGTTTACATATTAATGGAAGCTGCTTCATTATTTCAATCTTGCAAAGGAAAGTAAATCTCAACCTTCTTAGTTGCCAAAGTGAATTCATATTCAATTGCACATATTAAGAATGTGCAAGATCAAAAGTGCATTTTTCTTTCATTATACTACATAACTGATTAACCAAAAATTAAATGAGGGAAAAAGACAACAAATTTTAGCATAATCAACAGAGAATAGTTTAATCTACTTGTACTAAACATCCAAATAAGCTTGGCAATTATGTATTATGTATGCATTAAACAAAGTTACTTTTCTTGACATTGGTTTTTTTCCCTCTACTCTACTACTTTTATTTCTACCTTTTCTTTTTCTCATTTGTGTCCAAGAGTGTTTTTTCATTAGTGTAGAAAACAAAGGAGAAGGAAATTCCTTATATTAAGACAGAAATGCAAATTGTTCCCCAACCTAAGGGAGAGTTCAATGGGGGATTAAAAGATTAAATGATTTGTCCAGGGTCACACAACTAATAAACTATAAAAGAAAGGACTAGAATCCAGATCTTCCAGACTCTTAGGTTCTTTATTCACCATATCAAACTGATTCAATGATGAATACCAAATAAAATTAAAGCATGATTTGAGTTTCTTAAAGTAGTTCATGATATGATAAAATTTTATTATTTCTGAGACAAATTTCAAATACTAACCTTTCTGTACTCCCAAGACTGTTGGAGAGCTATCTTGAGGAGCTCTGTCAGGTTCTTGGGGAGGTACAACCATGGCAAGTGCATGCACTGGTACACGTGGAACCTAAAAAGTCAACTCAGAAAAAACTCATCTCAGTTTGGGGAACATAGCACTACAAAATTACCCATGTTCACAATTCATATCAAGAGCCTTCATTTCAAGTTCAGTTCACTTACAACCATAACATTCCACATTATTAAATTTTTATTTCCTTAAAATATGAACTTCAAAAGAGGAATGGTTTCTTAAAAAGTATTATACTGATTTATTCTAGAAGTGCTTGATGAAACTAGAATTAAGAAAAGGGTTGTAAAATGGTTCATAAGTATAATCCTTAATCCTCTATTATAGGCTTCAGATGCCACAAAAACATCCTATTTCCCCTAATTCCTATAAAATGAAAACCTTTTGACACCCTTTCCCCAAGACTCTCACACCCCTGTGAAATTTAGCTGATTCAATTTTCAGTTAGGAACATGTCCTAAATTCATTGCTTAACTTACCCTTGGGTTCAATTAATTCCCAGATAATTTTAAATTTTTCTCATTTTTGATGTTTTATATTAAAGAAATCTTTGTATAAAAGTTAATGATTCATTAATCTCTGTATATTACCTTCCATTTTTAATAAAATAGCCTTTAACATATGTTGAAAATTATTTTAATGGTGTTTCTAGTACAACAGATAATTGTGCTTATTGGATAACCAAATATAGATAAGTAATATTTTTTTTAAATTAAAGCTTTTTATTTGCAAAGCTTATGCATGGGTAATTTTTTAACATTGACCTTTGCAAAGGCTTTTGTTATATTTATATTTTCTCCCAAAGAATTTTGTCTTGGGGAAAAAAAAAGAGGTTGAAAAACAAAAAAAAAAGATATTAATGCTTCAAACATTATAAGTGCTTAGAAAGAATGTCAGAAAGACACTGTGCCAAAAACCTTATGGTCATCTGTATTTCAACACAACAAGCAAATATAGTAGTTATGCTTAAAATAAATTCATATTATTAAATAAATATTTAATATTCTCAATTACACTTCCTTTTATAATTTACCTGAGATTGATCCTGAGAAGGTGGGGTAAGCTGAGACATGTCTGTGGCAGGAACAGAGAGAATGTTGTTTGGATAATCAAGCAAATAAGAAACAACATTGGTATGACCACCTTTTGCAGCTTCAATAAGCATTGTTGAGCCATCCTAAGAAGAGAATTATCAGTAAAATTAATTTTAGTGTGTTCATAAGCCAAAATCTGAATCAAGAACTAATGAAGTTACCTGCCATAGATTCAGCATCTCACATCATAGACTTTAGAAATATGACGTCTCAATCAAGCATTAGATTAGGATTAATTTATTATTCTGAAAAAATTTATTAATCATTTGAGTTCCTAGCATAGAGAAGACCTAAATCCATATAAATGTAAAATAAAATACCTTGAGCCGATGAGTAGGGTCAGCCCCATGGGCCAGGAGTAGTTCAACAACTGCTAGATGGCCTCCTGCACATGCCAATGATACAACTGTGTGGTCATTATTAGCTGTAGCTCTATTCACATTAGCACCTGTATGAATAAGGAAACGAAGAAATAAAGAAACAATCTCTATTGAAGTTTGCTTGCATTGTGTTTCCTTTCTCTGATTTTCTTTTTTTTTTCTTGTAGATAGGAATTTTCTTGCACAACTTGTCAAGTATTTCAACATTATTAATATGTAGTGGACTTCCTGCCATCTAGGGGAGGGGAGGGGACTGGGGGTAAAATTTGTAATGGAAAGCTTTGTAAAGATCAATGCTGGGGAACTACCCATACATATGTTATACAAATAAAAAGCTTTAATAAAAAAAGAAAGAAATAAAGAAACAAGAAGCAAATATGATTCAAAGAAAATATTTTAAAATGAAACAATAAATCATGACTCCTTAAAGAAAGAAACATTCTCAAAATTGAAAACATAAAAGACCAAGGATTTGTTAAACTGAATCAGTAGAGATCAATCCTATGTATTAATGTGGTGTTTTTGGTGAGAATTCTCCAAATGTTCAGAAAATATTTTTTAGTTACTACTAAAATAATAAAGATTTAATTAGACCTCAGCAGCAAGTTACATGAAACAAGCACTAGGAATTACAGGCACAAGAACAGAAAAAAAAAATAATAATAAATATATAAATATATATATATACAGAGAGATAAGTAATACTTCAGGATAAATAATTTACTCTGGTGACTATAAATTTTTTTTAACTCCAAATACTAAAAATTACTTTTATATACATTTGAACTGAGTTGTTGAATAGTTTTTTGTTTTGTTTTGTTTTTTTGCTGAGGCCATTGGGGTTAAGTGACTTGCCTGGAGTCACACAGCTAGGAAGTGTTAAGAGACCAGATTTGAACTCATAGTCTGTATAATTAAAGATAAAATAAAGGAGAGTTAAAAAGTAAAAATATGTCGAAATCATTTAGCAAATAATATCTCTTTAGACTCTTTAAATATTACTGTTTCTATACATGGATATATGTGTTTCTATGTCTTACTCTCCTCTTCTATTCCACAAGACTCTCAATACAACTTTCTGGCAAGATAACATGTCCTAGATTAAAATGTTCATAGAAACATAAGAAATACTATTTTTTAATAGTATTTTTAAAAATTACAGCAGAATTAAAAACAATAATCTTATGTTTCTAAATATAAGCATGCTAATTTCGGACTCTATTATATGATAGGAAGTATTATCTATTAAGGCAGTATTATTCTCACTAGAACACCAATCCCTTAGGTACATTTATATAGGATACTGATTTATTATCCTTATTAAATGAATTCCACTATTAGTGGTAAAGATTTAGAAGCTGTTATAAAAGGAGACTACAAGCAACTTTGCCATTCTTCCTAGCTATAGGAGGAGCTGTTGACAAGACTGCTGCTTTGGATCTTACCAGATGTCTTCTTCAATGAAAATTCAGAGAGATAATTTTACAAAATTCTTTGTGATAAGACAATGTAGCTTTTGTATACATGACACTGAACACTGCAGATGCAATTTCTTTTAACTGGCATAAAATTTACATGCAAAATGAATTTAACTACACCTACTTAAAAAAAAAGACAATATGGAATAATTTTTGGGTTTTTAAAACTATCTTGATTAAGGACAATAAAGAGCAGAATTCACAACAATCCTGTAGAATTTTAGAAACAATCATGAATGCTTTACCTTTGCTAATAAGAAACTGTACTGTACACAAATGACCAGCTCTGGCAGCTTTCATTAAAGGAGTTCTTCCACCTTCAGATTCATGCTCCTGTTATAATAAAAAAAATTTACATACTGGTGTCAACTATTCAAAAGTTTCCATCAGATATACAGTATTATTTCAAAATTCTTAAGTAAACTTAAATGTATCAAGTATAGTCAGATTTTTAAGCAATATATATATATATATATATTTTAAAAAGTCATCTGGCATTACCTGATTCTCTCTTATCCCTACCACCAACTCATCTTAGAAAATAGCAGGAATAAAAGAAGTAACAAAGCAGATGACACAGTATAACATTTTATCAGAAATCAAACCTTTGTACATCAAGAAATATCTAAAAGAATAATACTCATATTCCAACTGATCAAAAAAATTTCAGCCAACTAACTCTAAGCTACCTTATAATAAATAATTATTTCTCAAACTATTAAACTATTTCCTATGAAAAGGAAGCTTAACCTTATGAGGCAATTAAAAGGGCTTGAATTTTTCAAAAGCCTACATAGTCTTTACCAATTAATCCCAAGAGAAAAATAAGCAGATTGAAAAAGAATATTAAGTTGTAATAAACACTGTTGTGTCTTTTTAAAAGAATTATTTGAGTAGTTAAAAGGGAAAGCAGTATAGCAACAGAAAGAAATGACTTGATTTGCCAGCACCTGTCACAAATGAAAAAACACTCCCCAATCTTGGTGTCCAAGATTAAATTTCATTGAAAATGAGCTTGCTCTAACTATATTGTAATTAATGATGGGGAATGTCACCCTAAAAGAAGTGAGAATGTCTTTTTCAAGCTCTTCTTCCACACACAGACAATGACATCTGGAATTTAGGTGATTTCGATGAAAAGTTTATCAGTCCCCATGTCTTCCTACTCTTTAGTTTCTTTAGAATTCACGAAGACAAATGTTCTTCTGAACGTGAACTAAACTTTCTGCTTTTGAAATCAATACTTTCAGATACTAGAATATTTCAATAAGTATGAATAGCAGTGTTTCTTAGATGGTATCCGCATTTCAGCTTTTAGATAAAGTCTCATGGTATATGAATGTTATGGAATATTATTGTTCTGTAAGAAACGATTAACAAGATGATTTCAGAGAAGCCTGGAGAGACCTATATGAACTGATGCTAAGTGAGATACCAGGAAATCATTATACACAGAAACAAGACTATACGATGATCAATTCTGATGGACATGATTCTCTTCAACAATGAGGTGATTCAAACCAGTTCCTATTGTTCAACGATGAAGAAAGTCATATACATCCAGAGAAAGGCCTGTGGGAACTGAATGTGGACCACAAACATAACATTTTAATGCTTTCTGTAAATGTTTGCTTGCATTTTGTTTTCCTTCTTAAGTTCCCCCCCTTCTCCTTATAGATCTGATTTTTCTTGTGCAACAAGATAACTGTAGATATGTATACACATATTGGATTTATATATTTTAACGTATTTAACATGTAATAGACCACTTGCCATCTAGGGAAGGGGATAGGAGGAAGGAGGGAAAAATTTGGAACAGAAAATTTTGCAAAGGTCATTGTAGAAAAATTATTCATATGTTCTGTAAATAAAAAGCTTTAATAAAAGGAAAAAAAAAAAGATAAATTCTGCTAGGTCAAAAAACCCAAAACATCAAGGTGATCAAACATCTACTTCATCTATTATTTTGTACTTTATATTGGTACTTAACATCTTTTGGTTTTCAGGAAAGTTACCATTTGTTTTGTTTTATTTAACTATGATTTTGAATTAAAAGAACTTTACAGCAATAAAGGATCTCTATTTGATCTGGTAGTTAGTAAGCAAAGACTGGAAACTAAAGGCAAGATGTGAACCTTGAAACATTTTAAACTGGAATTATGGGCTATACTGGCATTTTTTAAAGATACTTAATTGTGTATCATTTCATTTATCAGAAAAAAAGTTTTGACTTCATCTAGCACATGAAATTTATAATCAACTTAGAAATAATTTATATTTGGCTTTGGAACATGCTTTTGCTCTTATCTTCTTTAAAAAAAAGCTTTTTATTTTCAAATGTTTTTATATTTTAACCCAAGTATATCTAATATCTAAAATTAATTTTAAAAAATTAGTGAAGCCATATTTTGGAGATGTAACTCAAAAACCTGGAGAGTTGTTTATTTTTTCCATCTGATCCTTGACACATGGCAACCTACTTAAAAAAAAGTAGTAGTACTTTTTCTCAACTGTGAAAAAGAATAATTGCTAACTACCTTTAGTGTAATGGACTTTTTCATTTTCTATAGGATAAGTGTATAAATGTGTAAGCATGATGAGTAAATAAAACAAAAAAAATCAAACAAAGTAGTCAAATGTAAAAGAGGGCTGTCAGAATTTACAATGGGTGACAATGAATTAATACTTAATCCCACAGGGGGGACCCAAACCTAGAAGAGGCTGAGATTACAAGTATGCAGTAATTAATTATGGCATATATAAAATGGTACAGAATGACTTGGAGCACCTAAATGACTCAGTGGATAGAGGGCTAGGCCTGGAGTCAGGAAAACCTAAGTTCAAATTTGGTCTCAGGTATTTTACTAGATGTATAACCCTAGGCAAGCCACTTAACTTCTGCCTAATACACTGTAGAAGAAAATGGCAAACCACTCTAGTTATATTTGTCAAGAAAACCACAGGGGCAGAATGGTCCATCAAGAGTTAGACATTACTGAATGACTGAACAAAAACTGTAAAACTTAAAAGATAAAGTGACAAATTCCAAGATACTCATTTATCAGTATTAAACAATGGTCACTTTTCAACTATATATTTCTTTCCTAAAATTCCTAGAGGAACAATATGGTTGCATTTGAGATGTTTTGGTCTAGGAGAATAACAGCAATATTGTACCATAATCAACTGTGAATGACTTATTCTCAGCAACATAATGATCCAAGATAATTCCAAAGGCTTCTTGATGAAAAATGCTCTCCATCTCCAAAGAAAGAATGGAAATCTGAATAAAGATTGAAACACTTTCTATATTTTTGCATGATTCTTCCCCTTTTCCCCACTTTGGGTCTGTCTGCTTTTACGATATGATTAATGGGATAATATGTATTGCATCACTGAATGTGAAAAACCCACGTCAAACTCTTACTCTTAAGGATGGGGGAGGTGATGAAGGAAGAGAGAAAATATGGAATTAAAGTTTTAAAAAATGAATGTTAAAAAAGTTCCTTTACATGTGATTTGGGGGAAAAAATGAAAACTCAGATCAACAAAGATGCTATTTTGTCTACAATATACCCACAGTCTAATATAGCTTTGAAATTCAGGCTGCAAATTGTATAAGATATAGCATTTTCCAAAAGTATTTGATCCAGGAAGATTCTAAATGTTTAACAGGTTAAGTTGCAAATGATATTTGTTTGGAATATTGGTTCACTGACTAGTGAATATTTTCTCCTAATGTAATTTTGATTATATAAAATAAAAAAAAAAAACCCATACAAACAAAATCAATGTGGCCAAAATGAAAAGAAAAACAGAAAACTGGGAGGGGGGGAATTCTTGTACCAAGTATCTCTGAAAGTCTCAGTTCTCAAATATATACAGAACTGAGTCAAATTTATAAGAAAAAGAACCATTCTCCAATTGCTAAATGGTGAAGGGATATGAACAGGTAGTTTTAAGAGGAAGAAATTTAAGCTATCATCATATTAAAAAAATATATTCTAAATCACTAATGATTAGAGAAATGCAAATGAAAACAATTCTGAGATACTATTTTGTACCCTTCAGACCAACTAATGACAGAAAAGGAAACTGACAAATGCTGGAAGGAATGTGGGAAAAGAAGTACACTAACACTTTTGGTAGAACTATGAATTAATCCAACATTCTTGAGAACAATTTGGAACTATGCCCCCGAATCTTCAAACTATGAATATCCAGCAATACCACTATTAGCTCTATATCCCAGAGATATATGTATGTATGTCTATGTGTATACACAGACATATAGACAGAATTTTTTTTTAAAACCAGGACTTATGTATAGTTATTTATAACAATTCTCTTAGAGTTGGCAAAGAATTGGAAACTGACAGCATGCCCATCAATTGGGAAATAGATTAATAACACAATATATGGATATAATAGAATACTATTGTTCTATAAAAAAAGATGAAGGGGATATTTCAGAAAAACTTGGTAAGACTTACATGAACTAATGAAGACTTATATGAAAATAATATAAAGTGAAATGAGCAGAGCCAGAAGTACAATTTATATAGTAAAAGTAACATTGTAAAGATAATCAACTGTCAAAGATATAGTAACACTGATCAATACAACAATCCACCACAATTCCAAAGAACCACATGATTAAAAAAAAAATGCTATTTATCCCCAATATTAAAACAGACCCAAAATATGCAGCTTGATGCATATTTTTCTTTTTTTTTTTGCATGAACATGACAAATGTGGAAATATGTTTTCTTTTCTTTTTTCTTTATTAAAGCTTTTTTATTTGCAAAACATATGTATGGGTAATTCTACAATATTGACCCTTACAAAGCTTTCTGTTACAAATTTCCCCCCCTAGTCCTCACCCCTCCCCTAGATGGCAGGAAATACACTACATGTTAATTATGTTAAAATACTTGACAAATCAAATATGTATACATATTTCCACATTTATCTTGTTATAAAAGAAAAATCATATCCATATGAAAAAAAAATCTGAGAAAGGAAACAATGCAAGCAAACATCAATAGAGAACATGAAAATGTTATGTTGTGGTCCACATTTCATATCCCTCTCTCTGAGTGTATATGGCCTTCTTCACTGAATAAATGGAACAGGTTTGAAACATTTCACTGTTGAAGAGAGCCATGTCCATCAGAATTGATCATCATATAGTACTGTTGTTGCCGTGTATAATGATCTCCTGGTTCTGCTCATTTTGCTCAGCATCAGTTCATGCAAGTCTCTCCAAGCCTCTTTGAAATCATCCTGCTGGTCGGGAAATATGTTTTCAATGATTTCACATTTATAATGGATATTTTATTTCTAGCTTTCTCAATGGGTGGAGGAAGTATAAAGACAGAGAATTTGGAGCAGAAAATAAAATGGAATTAAAAACGTTTCCTAAATCAACTACTTTAGGAAATAAATTACTTTGACTCTGTTCCCTTGTTATAGGTTTGCTCATTCAAACTTTGCATTAAAATTTATAATAACAATAACAAAAAACCCAACTCTATGACTAAAAGACATCAAATTAATAAGAGTAAATTTACATTACCTTACACATAATGGGCAGTTAATAAAAATTTGCTGACGTTAACAAATAATTTAAATAGCCTATATTATCTTTCAAGTTATAAACCTAAGACCAATTACCAACAGGTTTGATAAGATTTAAAAGAAACAATTAGAGATTACATCTTCAGTGTGATTATTTAAGTAGAGTTCTTAAGGAACCTATAGAAACTTTTATGAAAACTATCCTAACAAAGTATGAGAGAGGAGTGAATGGAAAGTTTTAAGAAATCCCAGCTTTTTTTCCTAAAACAAAATACACAACTTAAGGGGCAGCTAGGTGGTGCAGTGGTTAGAGCACCAACCCTGAAGTCAGGAGGACCTGAGTTCAAATCTGGTCTCAGATACTTCCTAGCTGTGTGACCCTGGGCAAGTCACTTAACCCCAATTGCCTCAGCAAAAAAGCAAAAAAACAAAAACAAAAACAAAAAAAAATACACAACTTAAAAAACATCCTGCTTTTTCTTAAAACAGTAAAATAATATTTGAATATATAAAGAAGCTGAAATTATATTCTAATGATTATATTTAGCACTTGGTTTCTACAAACCACAAGCTGAAGGTACAAACAGAAAAGTTATATATTGGCTCATTATTTAGTCAGCGAAAAGTATACAACGGAATATAGTTCAAAGAAATAACAAAAGAAAATTGGCTTCAACAAGGACATAATATGAACTCTTGCATATTATAAATAGCTAGTAAAGACCAGTTCCAAAATATATGAATTTGTAATTATTGTTTCTATCAGATAAACCCCAGAAGACTATGGTGCCAAAGGGCACCTTACAATTAATAAATTTGAGGCTAGAAAGAAGTCAACAATTTGGGGGCACTTAGAAGGCTCAGTGGATGGAGCACCAGTTCTGAAGTCAGGAGGAACCTAAGTTCAAATCTGGCATCAGACACTTTACATTTATTAAGTTACACAGATCTTGGGCAGGTCATTTAACCCCAACTGCCTTACCAAAAAAGGAGCAACAATTTAAAATTATGTTAAAGTTTACATTTTAATAAAGAATTCCATAGTGAAGTTTCATTCAAAAAAATTATTTCTATTCTATGCATCCCTGATACCTGAAAGCTAAAAGCCAATTTAAATTTGAAAGCATAATGATCAAATAAAAAATGGCTGGATCCTAAAGGCAAATGACATCCTCATCAAAGAAAGGAATTAATTTATGGAGGAAAGACTCAATTGTAATGAAGAATACAATACCCACCCTGAGTTTATGGTACTGAAACAAATCTCTCTGAATATTAAATGTCTTGACATACACATATTTATCTTCTTAGACATTAAATTTCTCTTTTTTTGTTTGGGGGGGGAAGGGAGGAGAGAAGGAGCTGTATTTAAAGAATGAATCTTATCTCTAGACTAAAAGTGTAGTAGCAATCAACTCAGAAGCACTGATAGGCTCTATTCTGGCTTGGGCTAGGTTATCTCTCCCAAGGAAAGCTCCCACCCTGGGGATCCACCATTCTGGTGTTAGACTAAGTGTAGATACTAAAAGATATTTTGGCCTTACTACAGCTTAGAATTTCCTTAACTCAAAAGAATTCATAAGCCTTAGACACTACTTTAAGAAAGTGGCATGATATAATAGATAGAAAGCTGGCCTTGGAATGAGAAAGACTTGCAATCAAATCCTGCCTCTGAATGATACATATGATCCAGTACAAATTATTTAAACTTTCAATGCCTCAGGCAATTATCTTTGATTACAGCAAAAATAAAAAACTGGAAGATAAGCTGCAATTTCTTTAGCAGGAGTACCCCAGACTGATGAAATCACATATCTAGACTTTTAAAAAATGCTTAGAAGCAAACAAATAAAATTTTAAAAGGAAATTTTAAATGTATAATTTTATACACATTAGGATTTGAACAGTTAAATTTTCACTAAACATGAAAAAAAATTTTTTTTTTGGAAGGCTTATAGAAAAACGTGTTATAACACATGTAAAATCTAGATTTTTGTTAAGTGAACAAAGTTAATATCAGTGAAACTCACAACAAATGTTGAGGACTCCCTAGTAGAGTAACTCTCCTAAAGGGTCAACTAGAAATAATTAAGTAAGAAAATTCTTAATCCTCAGGGAGATTCTAAATCTATATCCTGGAAGGAATATTAAGGACCTGTCTCAGATGTCGTTTTCCATTTACTGAGACTTTGTTTTCTACTTTGAAGATGGTATCCAGGTGTACAAAGCCTGGTTATCTATAAGTATCTATTCCTTATGTAGGAGCTTACAAGCATCAAAGGCCACCCTCACCTGATGCTTGGCCGTCTCTATGCCCTTCAAAATAGTCTTCTTTAAGTCCTCCTGCTTGTCCTGCGGAAGGAAAAAGAAGAACTCACGGGTCTTATTCCAAAAATTAAAATCACACCTGGCCATGAAGACCTAGTGATTGGTGTTTTCCGATGCTCAGCAATAAAACTAAAATTCTTCTCTAAAAGCTTCTCATCTCCATAAACAAAAGATGTATGAACAGAATGTTTTTAATGTTCCAATAATACCAGCAAAGAAATTTCAATCTAAATTACTAGATATTTCAGAAGAAATAAACAAAAGTCATCAATTGATACCTTTGTCTCCCAATACAACTAAAGCTATGGAAGTAGAGTCAATATCTTACATTTGGTTGAGTACAGGCTGAACAATACAAATAGAGTTTGAGGAGAAGGTCTTGGGGGAGGGGGTGTCGGGGCATAAAGAAAATATAGTGATAAGAGACAGGCTAAAGGAACTCAATTATGTTTCACTCTGCAATGTCCTCATTATTCTAGCATTTCAAACTAAAACAAGAATAACTTTCAAAAGTAGGTTAACACAAACCTACAACTTCTAATGTATTAGATACCAAAAAGAATTCAACCTTTCAGATTTCCATTTTACTAAAATAAATAAAAAAATCCAGATATTCAATTTTATGCAGAAGATAAACAATCTGTGACAAAATCACTTAACACCAAGTTTAGTGGACTGTGTTTACCTATATGTCCTTTCAAGACCAATTAAACCTCTATTTTTGACATAGAACACATGATAAAACAGTGTCAGTACAGCCAAAGTACCATCTGCTCTTACTATTTTCCATAACATAACCAATAAAATAAGTCTAAGGAAAAAAAAAATCAAAAGTCCCAGTGAATTCATCGTCCATGATTAACTTAAATGTTCAAGAAACACTACTCAGTTATAGAGGCCTATTAAACTTAAAAGACCAAAATTTCATCACTGATGTAATATGTATATTGTTAAATTCCACAAAAGTAATAAGTTTTAAATTATAAGCTCTTAAGATTATGATCAGCATTACTGGATAGCCAAAATAGTTTTTTTTAAAAAAATCACCTTTATTTCAATGTTTAAAGATTTGAAGGAATTTTATGAAAACAAAATGAGTTAAGAAATATTCCTTCTCACAGCCTTGCAGAAATTCTCTCTTTTCCACCACCATCCATTCCCAAGATGGCAAGTTTCTAGGGGATCTAAGTGTGAGTTCTAAGTTTCACTGACAATTGTTACTTAACTGCAAAACTAAACTTCTAGGAACAACTTCTGAGAGGCAAAGATAAACAAGTTTAAAAGAGGAAGGTCTGGGAGTTATATTGGGAAAAATGGATAGGTTCTAGAATATACCAATTAGTTCTATAATTCAAGCAACCCCATGCAATAAACTATGTGCAGAAAGAGATGGTTAATATTTGTTGATGCTAAGATTGAATTGAATGAATATTCCATAAAGGCAGAAGAAAAACAGTAAGTTAAAATGGAAGAGGCCTTATAATGGACATGTTATGCCTCCACGGCCTGCTTTGTCAGTATTAAATTCTTGAGTCACTTGCAGAATTAAAGTGACAATAAAATAATGTAGCACTAAAGAGATAGTTGTTTAAAAGTTTAATGTTGATAGTTTTTTGATTAGTTCCAGCACATATATAATACATTCAGCTAAAAGCAATCTTAGCTTCAAATGAAGTATGAATACAGACCTTCCAGAGAGATGACTCAAACTGGTCATTCAAGTCAATAACAAATCTATCCACCTGTTTTAATAACCAGCTCGCCTTTCTCCATTTTGTTCACAAGAATATCTTAAGAAAACTTCTTGAATGCATTGCCAAATTAAAATATGTTGTTTCTATAGCACTTCTCTGATACACTCCAGTGAGTCAGTCAAATGTTTTCTGGCTAAATGTAAAACACGGAAAGCTGAAAACTGAATCAAGACATATCTTTTTTTTTTCACAAACTATATGGGAAATGGAAGCATATCACCCATGAGAATATTGCAGTGACTCCACTCAAGAAAATGTATATATTACAGAATGACTAATGTTCAAAGTCCAGACCTACTATAAAAATTAAGATCTTTAGAAGAATCATCCTTAGTACCTTTCCAGAGACTAAAGTCCCAAAAGAATTCATTATTTTAAAATGCCTGTGTTTCAAGGTAATAAATCTTAATTAATTGAAATTTTCACAAAGAAAATTTTTAAATAGTACAAAAATATACCTTGAAAACAAAGGATGATGAAAATCAGGGATTTTTCAAATTAAGTTTAAAAAGGAAATAATTTAGTCAAGCAAGATTAAATAATAAATTTGCAGGAAAATCAAGCATGTACAAAATACTTCAACAACTTTCATAGAGCCATTTTTAAATAAGTTTTTCAAAGATACTCATTTCTCCTACAGAATCTGGAATTGACAATTTCTTTGACATAAATTTTCTTACATGGGTTCAGAGCATCTATTTTCTTGTAGGCACCAATTTTACACACACACACACACACACACACACACACACACACACACACACACA